>JAVQJL010007497.1:0-26713 GCA_036024295.1 Nannoperca obscura
TTAGCTTGATTGTACTGTGCTTGATAATGAACTGATATAATCTGTTCCTAGATTTAATGCTCTTTTCGATTTTGCCACTGGCAGCGATGTACTTACCTATAGCACTTGTGATTCATCACCAGCCCTCATATTGTTTGATACAACATCTTGTTGTTTTCGACCATGATTCTATGCACTTTATGTAAAGCTCTTATTTGGATAAAAGCGTCTGCTAAATGCCTAAATATAATGTAATGTATGTAATCTCAGAATTCTTTTTAAGCAAATAAAATTAAACATTGTTCATGTTGGTTTCTGTTGCTGATGCCTACGCATGCTGTATTCTTTATTGCAATCGTATGTGCTATGTGTCTTCCAGCAGCTCCTGAACCCATAATTTCTCTAAGACAGCAGTAACAGTGTTTATGAATTTTTGCCAACAATACAAACAGGTTTCAACCTACATTATCTTTTGTTTAGTTTTTTTATCTGCTCTGTAACCCCATTGCACAACGTGACCATGAGCCACTGTATCAATTCTGGGTTTGGTATTTATGTGTAATCAGCCATGTAGGACACCAGCTTGCCAAGAAGCAGGGCCCTTTGTGAGACGCCCATCTGTTTAGTGCATTGGGACGAGCCCAGTCCCAAAGAGCTGCTGGAATGAAAGGATGAGTATGAGAAGGCCCAGCTGAAAAGACAAGGGTGGGCGGCAGCATCAGGGTCTGCGGCACTCCTGCAGTCCGCTCTTATTGTAATGCAGCATCTATGACTCCCCTGCTTGCATACAACTCAGAGATCAGAGGCTGACAGATGCACCAGGGGAAGCAGACTGGGATGTCTGACACATGCACACATCTATCCTTTCATGCATGCAGTGTCTGCGTTACCCTCACTCCCTCTCTGTTAAGCTGTTTGACTAATATTTTCCTATTGACTTGCCAGTGTACATATTACCCAGATTTGGTGACACATCAGTGTGAGCGCAGATCGATTCATACAGTGGGCTCCCCCGCCTTGTTGTCAGTATTCAGCAGACGGGCTCGGAAGAGAGGAAGCAAGTGCGAAGCTGCTATAGGCCAGTGAAACTATTCCCGCAAGAGTCGTGAACCTATGCAGTAGGGCTGATTTTACCTCACCCGGGGCTACTATGTCTAAGAATCAAGCCTGAACATATCACCCCTGATCACAGTAGACACACAGGAGATTATGATAACCAGATAGCGTGGGAACTAAAGTATAATTTTGCTAATTTTTCAACTCCTAATACATTTTCCTCTTCTTGTTGTTATTATTAATATTATTAATGATTCGTTATTATAATGTTGCAGTTACCACATTTTAAGTTGGTGTACCGTGGTTGTTGACTTCCATGTACATTGAAAACTTTAATTTGGAAAAAATTGTATATTTTGTATTTAGTGTGATGATTATATAAACAGATTATTTCAGTCTAATTAAGTTTTTTTGTTTGTTTGTTTGTTTCAATATCAGACATTTAAAACTTTTATTTTTAAATCTTTTTTATAGAAAAAAATAATAGCTGTTAGTTTCTTCTAAGCGGCCTAGAGATGTGAGACAGGTGACCTGCTTGTGAGAGACTTGGCATGTGCTGCATGGAAAAGCACCCTTTAGCTCGGGTAGAAGGACCATATGCCCCCAAGCTCCAACAATCCCCAATCCCCTGCCCCTCCACTTCCCCCAAACTTACACACAAGCACGCTCCTTTCTATCAACACAGCCTGCGTCCCCACCCCCGGCCCACTGTGCCTCCCCTTGCAAACACTCCTGATAACTGACAGCAGCTGCGTTGATGAACACAATGCATGGGCCAAGGCAGCTCAGCTGGCCTCAGTCCCCACTTGACACTGGTTTGACCTCTGGCATGTCAGTCGTCCTCCCTGAAGGCTGCTCTGCCTATAGCCTGACGCAGTCTGTCTCTCTATCTCCTCTCCCAACACACATCCCTCCCAGGCAGGACACACACCCCGCAATGGGAGCATCCTCAGGTCAGCCAGGTCAATTAAATTCAAATTGAATATAAATGATTTGTTAATCATGTACAGATATGGAACTAATGCACAGAGGATGGAGGAAGCACCACTGCTGGTCAGTTGAGAATGTACATATTCATACCAAGTTCCCCAGTGGATGCTTCCTCAATATTTGCTTGTTGAATTTCTTCTACTGACTCATATATAGCCATACAGTCTCTCCCTTGTGCATGGATCCATATTTACCCTCCCTCCACACACTCATACACACTCCCATATGTGCACAAGAAGCGGTGTATCCAGTATGAGTGAGAGTGAAAGGCTTGTAATAGCTCTCCTCCCTAAGGGACTGATGACACCAAGGAAACCAAACAGAAACTGATGGTGTGACAGAGCAGAGGAGTTGAGTGGGGGGGGGGGGGGGGGGTTAAGCGCTCCCCTTTACCATTCTGCTCCTTTACAACTTTACAAAATAGCCTTTTAATTTGCTGCAGCGTCTGGGGTGTCTGAATTGTGACTGCATCAATCACCATCATCACCAGGGCCGTGGGCATTCTGTCCCTTGGGCCCTCTTACTGAACGGCCCCTCAGGCTGATCACCCTCTGTCCCCTCGTATGGGGTAGCTTTCCCCTTCTGTGCGTCTCCTCTTGCTCGCCTTCTCTTCCTCGCACCCGCATTCACTCATTCACACAACGTGATAGAGCTTGAACCCCACCGCCCGATGCACGCGACGCTGCTTTTATCTTACCAGCTCTCGATAATCAAGTATTGTGCATGAAATGACCATCATGCCGCGTCAGTATAGCTGTGGCTAATCAAGAATGACTTTATTCTCGATTTTTCCCATGATCAGTGGGATTGATTTCTTGATTGTACACATGGGAGTTTTTACATTACCTTAATATAGACTTCTCTCTCTGGGAGGCTATAGGATATACTTTGTGAGAATTATCCCCTCTACCTCTGTGTCTTTATTGGTACTGCTATAATAATGATGGTGCCAGTGAAAACCATCACTAATATCAATTTATAGGTGTTAGACTGATGAAGATGTGTGCACGAATGAGACGAATCCCTGATCTGATTTGGCAGGTCAGTGTAGAGGTGGTCATTATGGATTACTCTTCACTCTGTGGCTGTCAGCCCTGCATTGATGGGTTTCCCTGGTTTAGTAATGTGTGTGTGGAAAAGCTTCCTTTGCAGCAGAGTTTACATTTTGTTAACTCTAAACTTGACCACCATATTCAGTTTTAGTTGCTATTGTCAAATGGGTTTTCTTCAAGCCCATTCTATATGACAGTACCTCTGTACTTCCCTTGCATTTCTCTATGCTACCTGTATTATGCTAATTCAGTCAAGCACAGACTGGTGTATGCTGAGCACTGCAAATGTCATGCCAAGCTGTTCGACTTTTCAGCTCTAAAAGAATATGAAGGCATGTGGTCAGTTGGCTAAGAGCAGAAAGGACAGGTGGTATGTTCCTTGGCCAGAAATATATACGTTAATCTGTGCTTTACTACAGTTTGTTATGTACACATATAGCTGAAAGCTATCGTGTTTTGTTAAAACACGACTGCATTTTTTGTTGTTGGAGGATGTAGTTTGTTATAGTGTTTCTAATATATCAGTGAGGGCAACTAAATATTAGCAGAACCCTTCAGTATTACACAACCCAAGTACAAAAGTAAGAGGTTTAAGGCTTTCTTTAATGAATTAACCCTTCAATGTTCCCGCCCAGAAAAAAAGCTGTTTTCTTTCATTTGATCACATAATTTATTTTCAATTGTGAGCCTCAATCAAACGACTGAGATGTCGATTTACAGTAAAAGCACACTTTCAGCAAACTGCATAGTTTCCTCCATGAAAGTGAAGCAAACTTTTTTTATTAGAACCTAGTAATAAAACATTTTTACAAATTACATAAACAAGAAGCATTTTTGAAAGACAAATACATTTTCTTAAAAACTTACAATAATATACTGTGCAATCTTTATGGCATTTTGGTATTCATCATGGACACATTGAAGTGTATAATCCAATTTGCATAATTATTTTGAGTAAGTCCTCTGAAACTAAACTAAACTGAAAAAGTTTGATCACCTATGAAAGTTGTAAACAGGCCACATGCTGAGAGAGATACTTCCTGGAAAGAAGCCAATTGAGAAGAATTTCTTTTTCTTTTTTTTTATCATAACATATTTCAACCGAGTACTACAGATGCTTACTCAGGTTGAGTTAAATACAACACATTTTTTAACAAGATGTTACAACTCAAACTATGCTATACCAAATGGTAGAGAAGACCAATAATGGAAGTAAAACTGGGAGCCAGTTGCATCTGTAGCTTTAAACTGATAGGATAATAGAAGGAGCTAATGAGTGAGGCTGACATAGTCTTTTTGATTGATTTTTTGCCACGTGTAATCCTCATCCTGGTCTTTAGCCAGTTATCATGTTATCACTTTCTGTAGGTGAGACTCTGATTGATGAATGGAGACTTCTGTTAAGCTGAATAGGTAAAGGCCTTCCTGTTTCACAGTATGGGGCTCTATGAGCTGCCAGATGTATTTGTCACGTCATACTGTGTGTTGCCAGGTATATTCCTCCTGTCTACAACTTTCCCATTCCACCACTGCCTAATCAGCTTTAATTGACTTTAATTAGCATCTAGTAATTAATTTTGTTTTCTACATATTATTTGTATGAATGGTCCCAGTGGGTGGCCTGTTCATCTCGTTAGGGCCAATTAGCTGCAATTAACAAACACTAATGACGTGCTTTTTTTCATTCCAAAACAAACAGTGTGCACCCTGCCAGATTCCAGTGCTGCACAGAGACCTCTTGTGTGTTGGAGTGGTGCAGGGGGGCAGCTCACTGGGCTAGGCGTCTAATCAACACCTCAAATGGAGAAACACAAACCCAGAGGGAGACACTTATCCACACAACGCGCATTTAGGAGAGCGCGGAAATCCTTACTTTGCCCTCTCTGATCTTTTCATTGTCACCCGCTGTTACATTTAGACAACTAAGATCAGGTTTGAGGAACAGAATACATGTATGAGAAGCCTTAAAGCATTTACTCTAATTATTATTAGTAGTCTCACATTTATTGCTGGCCCTCTATCCAGTGTGTTATCTATTTATGTGTCTATGGTTTAATACCTGTAGTTCAGAACCTGCCTGCTGTTGTTTGTGTCTCCAGCCCTGTGCAAATCAGAGAATGGCTACCAATTAGAGGCACATCGAGACTTCTTTAGATTATAGCCATTAAAATAACATTATATAAATATATATTTTTTTTTTTAAATAAAACTTTTAAAAAACATTTTTTAAAAGAGTATATATTTTTTAAGTTTGGTGTTACTCAATAGAGCTTTAAATGTTCTTGATTTTATTCTATTTTTTAGCAAAGGATGTTTTAACTTTGTACAGCAAAGTGTATAAAAGTCTCAGCCACTGACTACTGTTTTCTCAAATTCAACAACACACTACAAATCTCAGGGCAGACATTGTAAATCAGGCATTCTCCTTTGCAAATCCTCCTGGCGGGGATTTCTACACCAACATTGTTTATAGTTCACGTAAAGTAATGTATTCCACACAGTTGGGTGTGAATGAATAAAAGCATGCAGTGTGAGAAGCAGTGTGGTCAGATCCTAGTTGTTGTTTGGCATTTCTGACTGATAGAAGAACATTAAGAACAACTTAATTTTAATAATTCACCAGAAGATGTGAGGTCACACCTTGTTTTCTGTTCAAGCCATCGTGCTGCTTTAATTATTTTGTACTGTTTGCATTCAAGAGTGCAATGAGTTGCTGCCCGTTGTGCTTAAAGAGCATGCTCAAAGTATCCACTGTCGACCAAGACTGGCTTAAATTACTTTGTGGTGTATGTTCAAAAAATATTTTTAGGATATATGCGCTCACTTGTAAATATGCGTTTACACAGCAATTCATACAATAAAACGACTTGAATATCTGTAAGAATTTGGGTTATGAAAAATGTGTACTTGGGTCTTTTACTGTATGCAGTATGCTCAGTTTTGCGTTTTTGAACGAAAAACTAGTATTGTCAAAAAAATGGGATCTAAGAAAATTATTATAATCCATGTTCACGCTTATAAAGAAAATGTAGAACAATGTTTATATAGGACATAGATTGATTTATTAGTTGAATTTATAGTTTTTATTGAATTAGTTGAATATATAGTTTCAGCAATATCCGCACTAGCTGTTTCACAAGTAAAATAACAAATGGAATAGAAATAGGCAGACCCTGGCGGAGGCATGGACATTATTTTTTATTTTAGAAATCAGCCGTCAGACAAAACAACTATTGACGGTAAAAGAGCCTACCAGCCGATACTGATGTGCGTTCTGCATTCATGAGCTCGTGATGTGGCCCGTTAAACACAAAAGAAAATCTAAAGTACGACTGATTTTATAGCTTCAAGAGAGATTTTGCAACTCTTTCACTCACGTTTAATTTTATACAGTCGGGAGCTCAGATATCAGGGTCTAACAGAGCTGGGAGCCTGTATGTGGTAACGCGCTATCTCCCTCCCCAGTGCACCAACACGGTGCGATAACATCTAGAAGAGACAGCCTATATCGCCAGAGATTATAAACATTAGTGATCCTTGTCCTTTCAAACGAAATGAGGAATAATGCTGGGGCACACCATTAATCTATGTGAAAAGCTTATGTTCGGTGTGTTCGTGTGTCCTCTCTCTCCGTACTGCAGGGATAGGCCTACTGATAATTTCTCATCTGCCACTGATGCAGTCTTATTCTCCCACACAGCCCAGCCTTTTAGAAGGGACATCATTTATTCACATGATATCATCACTGACACTCAGCAGGCTTTTCCTGAGAGAGAGAAGCTGGCTGATCCTGCGCAAAGAAAAGGGGAAATGATTGTTACTGTCAGGAGAACGTTGGTGTTTTTTCTTTTTCAATTTTTTTTTACGTTTTTCCTATTGTTTATTATCATTTATTTACAGTTTACAGTGTACCGGACTAAGTAGCTCACAACAGCTCTTCAGACTGACAGGATCATCATCATGGGAAATCTTGGATGAAACTTCCAGTGATCTTCAACTTAACTCTGCTTTTACACGATACAGTCCCGGTAGAAACGTTACTGTCAAGTCTGTATTTAAAGTTCTCGCGTTACTAGCCTGCTTGACTTTTTATGGCGCCCAGCTATGGAAAAGAGTTGCGGTGCGTGCGGCGGAGTGGAATGAAAAGGCTGCTCATAGGTTTCTCCTGGCGCTGACGTCACAGGTGTCTTAATAGGCAATAGGCTGAGCTTTAAGAGGTGCGCTCATTACGGCGTTTCTCTCAGACTGAGAGCTCATCACGGGGAAAATGGGACACAAATGACAAGGCTGAGCGCGCTGATAGCGTTTCACGGTTATTTTTCTCCACTTTAGACACCACTCAGGATATATCGCACAGCAGCGAGTTGATGTAATAACCCCTTGCTGGGTAGGCAATTTTTTTTTCTGCCCTTACCCACACAATCGCACACTTCAAGATCGGATCATCTTGATGGGCCCGCTATGATCTGCGTTCTATAATTTTGTTTCAGAAATGCGTTTTTTTCAACAGTCAACCTGTCGTTCGGAACTGTTGGCCAGATGTGGATTGTTGTCCTGTGGGACAGAAGAGCTGCATTTAATCTCACGGATGGTGATGTAATTATTCAGATTATTTTGGATACATTGGATTTCCTGGATCACACCCAAGCAAGTCAACGCCGGGGTGACTGGGACGTTGGAGACAGAAACAAACAGAGTAAATATCCCACACACTGGGCTGGGAATAACTCCATACAATGCTTAACTGTTCCAGCTGTGAGAAGCCGATCCTTGATAGGTTCCTGCTCAAAGTTTTGGACAGACCGTGGCACATCAAATGTGTCCAGTGCTGCGAATGCAAATGCACTTTGACAGAGAAGTGTTTTTCACGAGAAGGGAGACTGTATTGTAAGAATGACTTCTTTAGGTAAGCATCCAAAGTGTTTGTGGTTTAGATGCCTATTTAGAAAAAAAAAACTATAAAATACAACTGATGTCAAATGTAATGTTTATTGAGCCGATAAAAACGAATGGAATGGAATTTGACGCTCCAAGGTAAGTTCCGAAAACGAGAAAAATGCAAATGGTCCAAACATGGGATGTTGACCAAACGCTCATGGGGCCTATGTGAAAACTCCTGGACCATGTTCTGTCAGGGCTTCAATAACCCGTCTCTGTTGACACTGGAATATGCTGCCTATTCGTTCAAATGTCGCAGTTGTCCTTTTTCTTTATTTTATTGTCTTTGTTTTGTTTTTTTGGGTGTCATTTTTTTTAAATATGAAAATTGCGGGCGAAAAAAGTTTATTGCAAGAATGTTGGAGAACCAACATGATATCCCAGGCCAGAAGACTCTTGTGTCCCCTCTGCAGCTACACTACAAACATGTCTAATCATTAATGCACGTGAGGATGCTATGATGGATGTATTGAACTCATTATGAGATTATATTACAGCTGTACTTTATATTATTTTTTCCTCATCTCTGTCATTGCATCTTCCTTTAGGTTAGGCTAGATAAATGATTAGACATTAGACATTATTTCTGTGTAATAGCCTTCGAACTTTTAATTTGATTTTGACTATTTGAAATGTAATATGGGTACACAACAGTTCCTGATTTATTCATAGATTATTACCCTGTGATAGAATTTGAGTCATTGTTGTATATGACATACATGCAGGCTACATATCTAAACACAAGTCCTTAAAAAAGCACTAATTGAAGACATTATAACATCTGTGCGGAAACTTCCCCCTGACTGTATCTCCCCCTCTGAAACAGGAGATTCGGGACCAAGTGTGACGGTTGCGCCCAGGGGATTTTACCCAGTGATCTTGTCCGCAGAGCCAAGAGCAAAGTGTTTCACCTGAACTGTTTCACCTGTGTGATGTGTAACAAACAGCTGTCCACCGGTGAGGAACTGTACATCCTGGACGAATTCAAGTTCGTCTGTAAAGAGGACTATCAGAACAGCAACGGAAAAGACACAATCCTCCTTTCAGGTATCTCAGACATTAGACATTTATTGTGTTCAGTGTTTTATAAAAGGAGGGGAGAAATGCCTTTTTAGATTTTCTGATTCAAATTCTGAATATATAAAAGGTAAAGCATGTATTATTATTATAATTGGTGTTGTTGTTGTTATTATTATTATCATTATTAGCCTATTATTATTATTATTGGCAGCAGCAGCAGATTGTCAGTTCAAATCCTCTCCAGACAAAAAAATTGTTATGGACCAGATTGGATAGTGTATTTAATTTACAGTGATCTTGTGAATTGGCGTGAAGTGTGAAGATTTTTTTTCATAATATGAATAACGTATTTCTGGCATAAATCTGCTACTACATCATAACTCGCTTTAACAAGGCCGCAGTTTGACGCGTATGATTTAGATTCTGAGACCCTGTAAAAATCACGCGCCCTGTGTTAATACACAGCATATCTCATTCTCACGACAGTCACGACGTGCAGCGACCCAAGTCTGTCTCCGGACTCCCAGGACCCGCAGGACGACGGGAAGGACTCGGAGACGGGACACTTGTCTGATAAAGACGTGTGCAACAACGAGAACGACGAGCAGAGCGCCGTCGGGAAACGGCGCGGGCCTCGGACCACCATAAAAGCCAAGCAGCTGGAGACCCTGAAAGCGGCTTTCGCGGCCACACCGAAGCCCACCAGACACATCCGGGAGCAGCTGTCACGGGAGACCGGCCTCAGCATGAGAGTCATCCAGGTACAAGGCAAAAGAGAGGGGGGGTCAATTAATGGACAAAAAAAGTGTATTTGCTGCACCATATGGTCCATTTAGGCTACATGCATCCATGTCTGGGCGACAGTCATCAGTGTTCAAACATGTTAGCCTACACAGTGCCTCGTGGACTAACACCACAGAGAATAAAGTCAGGAGCGTAGATTATTCGCCACTAAAGCTTTTATGTACACACAAAAAAAGCAGCTGGGGGCTCTTTGGCATTTTTGGGAACCACGTCTTGCAGACACCCTTAGGGAAAATTTCTCTTAATGCTCTTCTGATTTGTTTTTCTTTATTTTCACATAAGGTTTCCAAACCATTTTTTCCATAATCTTTACTCCCATTGCGCACCTAAAACCATTAAAAGCAGGACTCACTTAGCGCTGATGTCCATGGACATTTTTAAAACGCTCCCTTGATGAAATGTCCTCACTGAGCGGCGTACATTCGACATCGAATTTATTAAGTGAATTGTGTTTCAGTTCAGTCCCAATAAATGCTTTTTAGGCATTAAAAATATCTTTATTGCAACTTCAAAACACCCTATTAATATTTGTGACCATTTCCATTTTTGTGGAAAGCGTCAAAGCCTATAAGTTAAGCGACAGAAGGAAAAAACCATCACAGCAAGTAACGTAAAAGTAGTGCAAGTAATATTTTACTTACAGTGATTGTTCCTCTAATATCGATCTTTAAATGATCGAAATATTTAATGTTAACGAAACGTGGAACTCAGAAGTGTTGCTGTGAGACCTTCAGGGCCTTGAGGGGCATTTTCAGGTGTAGGGTGACGTCTTGTCTTGTGGTGCGTCTGCTCGTGTTATCCATGCTGCTCAATTTGATAAAACGTGCTTATTTTTTCTCTCTGTGTCCTAAAGGTTTGGTTCCAAAATCGGAGGTCCAAAGAGAGACGCATGAAGCAGCTGAGCTCTCTGGGCGGACGGAGACACGTGTTCTTCCGCGGCCAGAGGAGGATGAGAGCGCTGGGAGAGAGGCTGGAACCTGAAGAGCTCGGACACTTCTCTTATTATGGAGGTGAGCTATGTTTGGGTGGTGTAGGATTAATACTTATCGTGATATTCACAAGTTGATAGTCGTTTAAGGAACGGGTTTAAAATGTCAGTTAATTGGGCTTCTTCAGGTTGAATTTTCACTATAATTCATTCAATTCATCTTGTATTGAGTCTGTATTGCTCTGTTGATTTGTAGTAGCCTTAAAGAAGAACAAAAGGAATACAACATACGAATACATTCTTACTGTTTATATTTTTTCCTTTAAATTCTGATATATTCCTTGCACTAATCCAGATGTTTATATGAATGCAGATTATCCTGGTGAATACTATGGCTCAGGAGGGAACTACGAGTACTTCCAAGGCCCACCATCGTCCCACGCTCAGACTCCAGCAGACTTGGGCTTCGTGCCCTCCTCTGTCCCTGCTGGCACTCCATTAGGAGTCATAGACCACCACCACCCAGGGCACCACTGTCCTGGAGAGCTGCAGTGTTTCTCTGACACGGTATCTCATCATCCTGCGGACTCACCCAGTCCGGAGCCCAATATACCGGGCTCAATGCACAGCATCTCCAATGAGATGTGTGGCCCCGGCACACCTTTCACCACTGTGTCTCTCAGTGACAACGGATACACCAACCAGCTGTCACAGCCCTCTTCTGAAATGAGCGAAGGCACTGTCTGGTAATCCAGCCCACACCGAACTACAATGGCACTCTTGGATTTTGATGGCAAATCAATGCATTTTCCTTGTTGATTTTTTAAATGTAAATTTATTTATTTATTTATTTGCTTGCTTGCTTGCATTTCTGTTAAGCTCTATTTAACTATTTATAAATCTCTATATTTGTATGTTGGTATAATTGTTTATTGACTAGCCAATCAATAGATTGTTTTAAATAATCCATGTGAATTTTGACCCATTAACACATTCACATTGCTGGGCCTCATTGATCAAGCAATAAACAAAGACATGTATTTGCTGCAGAAAGTGTTTTTTTAGTGCTGTTTACAAAACCTTTGCTGCCACATATTTGACATAATTGTCGCTAAAATGTTAATGTGAAGGTGCATGATAGCATTTGTTTTTATCACCTTAAAGTGTTTTATACATACTGACAAACAGCACCCCCCATCCATGAATTCATGTGTAATACAAGATCTTATCATTTAATAACAGATTATCATTGTTACGTTCAATACATTTGACCAAAAACCTCTCTCAGGACCGTGGAAACATTAACTTTTGTTTGTTTTTATTTGACAGGCATTTCCTCTGAATGTTTTTATTGCCAACACATTTGCCTTCAAAAGGATATCTTTATAAATCAGAACATTTTATATGTACCAGAAAATGATTTGACTTCAACATGACAGTCTAGCCGTATATATAGAGTACTGAACAACTGTTCAGAACAGTCAACTGTTTACTTAAAGCTCCAGTATTCAGGGGTTTCTATATCAGCATTGTATAAAACCTCTCGAGTCACATGGAAAGACCATTTAATACAAACAACCAAACTTTTGTAGCTGTTCAATTCATGTGGTTGCTCACTGTGCTAGTTTGTACTATGTCCTCATAAAAAAAAACTGAAAATACTAATAAACTGTTGCCAAATGAATGCACAGCAAAATCTTGCACTTTTAGTTGTTAGACGCAGCATTTTTCCCAGTGTTCACTTCCTCTTCTAATTATAATTACCTGAGGATATATTATTTATTATATATATTTGTAGTAAAAACAGTAACTTGCGGCTCAGTTAGCCGAGCAGCAGAGACACACGCTGGTTTTGTCTTAATGGGTCAAAGTGTCAAATTATTTACACTGGTGATCTCATACACTGCCAGCAGCAGCAGCAGCAATGTTTTTTTCATGAGCTATACTTGATTGTTCCAACTACGTCCATGAGACCGATGTTTACGACCATTCACTGTATAATAAAACACATATTGATCATTGTTATTGGTTAATCACTTTGGGGGGAGAATGCAGTACCTGTCCTTTCAAGTATGAGTGATTCTTGATTTTGCAAAATGAACACGGATTTGTTGAGGCACACTCAACAACACTTTTTAAACAGACCAAAATGATAATATGCTGGGGATCCTTTAAGGAAACAAATGTTTGTATTTTCAGACCAGTACACTATTGGACAGTGTTGTAACTTTTATAGACATCCTCATACAATATTCCATCCTCCTCTGGCAGCGGCACTGACTTCAAATGGGTTTACACAGGCCTAGTTATCTAAATAAATACACATAACATATACACTAAAATGACATTAAACTTACCAAACTATCTTACATTGGTCCTAACAATTAATTATCCTTAATTAAGTAGTATTGCATATTGAGTGTTAAGTATTGAGTTTCACAGTTCTTTTTTTCTCTATGGACCGCACATTTGACAGGATGCCCTGTATTTGTGTGTCCGGGCCACTTTGAATGGGAAAGGCACTGTCTGAGAGACATACTTTGCAACTGCATGGTAGAGCTTTGACTACATATCATTATAATGAAAATGTGGCGTTTTGTGACAGTAACTGGTGGTCTCATAGAAGAGAGAGAATTTCACATGGGTTTTCTGGGTTGACAAAAGTATGAGCTGCTAAACACAACTGACATACACAATTGTGACGTCTTTTGCTTAATTTCTACAACACTGAATATTTTCTATTCTTTCAGATTGCCAAATAATAGCCCTTTATCCAGACCTCTAATACTGCAATCATCTTGACAAGGAGATTTAAGACTTTTAAAAGACATTTTATGTAGATGTTTGCAGGTTCTTTCTAAAAAGAGCTAGCCTTCTGTCTGCTGCAGCACAGTCAACAAAACTAGAGCAGCTCATTGTGGCAGTGTCGGCTAATCCAGACAAAACATCTAGCCAACAATCAATAATCTTTCCAATACAGGAGCAATTGGTCAGCATTCTTTTCCGATCACTCTGCAAATGCTAGTGAGCTGTTGAGTTTATAAAGTGGCTGATGTCTGCTCAGTACTGTGAGGGAAGAACACATAGTACCACAGAAGTATTGACGCAATTGCTATTCGTACCTGGCGGTCACAGCTTCAGATTTATTCACTTGTTTTTCTCTCAACTTATCCAGATGAGTTCACAGAAATGTTCTTCAAAGTGCAAACAAAAACAAACTAATTCTATTAGCAGAAGAGACAATGCAGAGGCAAACTGTTTAATTGGAAAGTTATCAATGCATATAATGTACTGTATGGGCGTGTGTCTGTGTTTACTTTACGCTATTTGGTAATTGTCCAATTGCTGGGCATTTTCTTAATAATTTAGGAAGCATCGCTGCAGGGGCATGTTGCAAATAATAAGCTTGTCTGAAATGTTAAGTCATACTTTGAGGCAACTGTGTTAGTAGAGAAAAAGAGACTGATGACTGAGTGAATAATACCAAAGGTGAAAGCAGCACAAAGGACGGCAGTACACAGAGAACGCTGAATATCGAACCACTGAGTAGTGAAGCAGGAGGCTGAAGGAGCAGCGGAGCCGTTTGGGGGAGGGGCAGGAGAGACAAGGAGGGTCACGAACCATAAACTGCATGAAAACACAGATGTGCATCTGTAATTCCTCCCAGAGGTTTCTGTAGGGATGTTTTTAAGATTCTTTCTGGGTTTGACATCTCATCAGTTGGTCACAAAATCTAAACATGATCGAAGGAGGGCAAGTGTGGGTGGAGCTGATGTTGAACAAGCAAGGTGATACCTATCAATGAAGCCATCGAACCCCAAAGCACACTCTCTGTGAGCCTTAACACACACTTAATGAACACCAGTCACACATAGGAGGTCCAATTAAGGAACAACACTGGCGATATTTCATATTTTTATACCATCAATCCAACCATCTCAATACTTCCCGACTTCACTAACTTGTCTGTGGCTCTCAGCTGAAAGCCTATTTGTTCAAATTGAATCTTTAAAATGATGGTAATTTAAAAGAAAACAAATCTCAAGTAATGTAAGTAAGTCATTTCTTGAAACAGCTGGGTACTGTAGTTTTTAGCAAATGTTACTCAAACAGGAGAATTTGTTGGGGACTTTTTTCATCCACGACTCGGTTCAATAGCAAGTATACGGCAGAAAGGACATTGTATGTGGGATCAACTGAAAATAAACCACAGTGCCTAATGAAGGAGCATGTCAGCCAGTTTTAACAATAGAACAAATATATGTTCAGGCTTGTTGGGCTTGCTGCTAATGGAGGAAAGCTTGAGGCACTGCTACATTTCCTTCATCAGCTGGTGGTTCTTGCTTCTCTGCAATTCTACAAAGTCCCATCCGACTCCTGGATCACTGCCTGCTTAACATGCTACTTTGTAATTTATATTGGCATCTACTATCTGCTCCTTGTTATTTTTCTACTACTACTACAACTCCAATGGGGATTTGAAAGTTTTGATGCTGATCCTACAGGACTTGTAGGAATCAGTGGAGTTGAATCCTTCACTCATATAAATGATAAAGTAACAAGCAAAAATGGGAAATTAAACAGAATGAAAGTCACTCTTTTGTCAATTTCACTATAGTTAGTACAGTTGTTTGAACTTAGCCACCTCAAGTCATATCTAGGCATAACACTTGGGCGGTACAGTCAATTGTGGAGCATTTTGAGTTGTTTTAAACAATGAAATTAGACTTAAGATGATATCTCAGAAGAACTTTAGTCACACTAAACCAATGCACGCTAACAGTCGTTTTCCTCTTACTGGATACTAACAGTCAAGATTTCCTCCAAGGTTTTTTCTACTGGTTATTTAATACCAAGTAAGTTTTTTTTCTGTTGCCAGCTGTTGATCAGTGTAAAATTCTTTTCACAAATAAAAATGTTTAGTTGCCACATACTTCCACATAATGAAGTTGCATGGCAAAGATAAAATGACTTGGTAGTCAAGAATCAATCAGTCAAGGAGTCTGATAATGATAGTGATTAATTATATGACTTGCAATAATATAGATAAATAAATATACAATTTAAAATTATGTTGATGGATGCCAAAGATAAACAAGGGTATACTGTTTCTAATTTCATTAAAAGAAAGAATTTGGAATGTTCAAATATTTATATGAAACCAAAACTGTTTTAAATTGTGTCATATTATGTTAATAAAAGCCTATGTTAAAGCCCACAATGTTTAAATGTTCGGAGATAATGTTATGCTGTTAATCAAACTAATCCCTGTTTATCTGAACAAAATGCCATGATTAAGAAAGAGATTTGCAAGTCAAACACTAGGCCAGCAAATCAATTTAAATCTAGCTGACAGTGATTGTGGTGACTGTTGGATAAACCATTCACAATAACGAATATTTGTCCCTCGCTGCGGAGCTAATTTAACTATTTATAAAGTACATATTTTGTTAATTCTTTATATTGTACATATTATGCACCCAAATGTGAGAATGTTTTTGTCACAGAAGTGACTGATCATCCAGAAGTGAAAAGACAATATCCAGCCAGCTGAGTGCTAATCAGCTGACTACCACGACTGGCCAGATGGACACTTTGACTGCTATGGCCTGACACTTGAGCTGGCTGACAGCTACTTGGTTAGACGCCTGCAGTTAGTCTCTTTATTGCTCTTCACTTATGCAGGGTCAGCTCATTTTGTTGGATCATTTACCAAAAGAAAAAAACAAATATTTTATGTGCTCAGTCTGTTGTCAGGTTTAAATGTCATTTTTGCTCAATTGATTTGGAACGGTGAGCACAATACATAAAAAAACTCTTTGTATGAAAGCTTTTTATGACCTTTTTGTCACTCTCCCATTGTGATGTAGTGTGAAAGAATGCCAACTATCTTACAGAAGAAAGTCCATTAGGGCACCACACTAATGGCAATTTAATAAAAAAAAGAATTATATTCTGTGCCTCATTCTTCTAGGTCGCCTTATAAACATGAACACCTAAAACCTGAGAAAAGTACATCTTGAATATAAGTAAATACAGGTAAACATTACAATTGGATAAATATTATGACTGGATAATACTTTATTGTAATTTGAGATAGAAATCCTTTTCATTTTCTAATCTAAATCTTATTTGAACTTAGATATGGCCTTTTTGTAGTTGCTGTTTCCTTTTAGTCACCCGCACAATCTGGCCCAATTCACTAATTTGACTCTTTCTTTTTCTTTTTGCTCTAGGCTTGGTAGTCCACTTTCTGCATGAAAATCATTCACACATACAATTTTATAATCAATGCCCACAGTAATAGGATTCCTCTGGCCATGGGCAATTAATACAGTTTTTCCCTTTTTTTCCCCTCCTTGCGCTGATCTCAAAGCTACGAGACATTGGCTTCTCCTCATTTACATATTTATTGCATTGGACTCAAATCTGGCGAGTGATTGATGTGGAGACTGCCTACTGAATTTTTAGCGGCCCATTATTATGAAAGAAAGGGAGGGGGGCTGCAGCACGTCAGTGTACTTTTGATTAAAGTTGAAGAGGACAGAATTGTGAGTGTTCCCCACCTACTTTCTTTTTCTTGCAGTGCTTAATCAGTAAGGCTAAGTGCTGAGAAGATTTCAGCATGTTATAGATATTGACAAGTCATTCACTCACAAAAGCCAAGGCAGATATGCTTGTTAAGATTTTAATCAGTCTTGGTGTAAATCTTTAGAGGATGATGACAATACAATCTATTTATATCTGACATATTTTCAGTTATTCTATGGTTCACACTGGCAAAACTTGCATTATTGACATAGTTTCCCATGCATATAAAATGTTGATCATTTTAAATATTCCACACAAGTAATGCAAATTGACAAACTTTTTTGCCAATTTTGCTTATGATAATCTGATAAGATAATTATACAATGTTTATCACAAGCAATCTGGGAAATCAACTATTTATGACCTTTTCACAAAAGATGTTGTCACAAAGTGCATGCAAACATACATACTGCATTTAACAAAAAATGAAAAAAAAACAAAAACATACAAATACCTCTTCATGCTATATGGAGGAATGAAGGCGTATTTAGTCCTCTATTGGTTTTACACAATTCTACACTTCTTCCACAGCGAAATACCCTCACATGACATTGTGTGTTGTAATTGTGGTTTATAGGAACACCAAGACAAAGACATGACACAGAAGGTTGCTGCTTCTCTCATTTGCAATCAAGCGCATAACGCTCAAGTGTGAAAAGGCTCTGCTCTGCAAAAATGTATGTGTGCATATGTGTGTGTAATGGGGTGGACGACCAGGGTGGAGGCAGGGGACGAGGGAGGAACATCGGATATAGCATCTCTGCCAAGTCCACACCTCCTCTGCTTTGTTCTCCAATGATCTTTTTCTCTGAGCCATCAAGATAAATACACCTACTTCTGAGTGTAGCAGGTGAACGTTGTCCTCTTCAGTGTCAAAATGCTTTCAGTTGGTTTTAGCTGTACGCAGCTGTAGGCTGTAACAGCACTGAGTGCAGGAAATGCATTTGCTCCAGTAGCTTATTGAATGTAAACACTTATAATAGCTTCGTTTGAAGCACACATATCAGTAATGTAGTCAATACATTAAAAAGAAGAAGCAGTTTTTGCAGCAGTATTAGTTACGACCATGCTCAGCATTACTTTGCTATCTCCCATGCAAATTGTCACTTTATCGAGAATCTGGAGTTTTCTTTCTCTCCTTTTTTCCCCATGTCTTTACTTGCTCCACCACCCTTCTGGACGTGGGAAAGCTTCTTGAGAACTTATAAACATCTTTATCAGTCTGATTAAAATGTTGGAAACCAGCGCCGTCAGATGAGACTACTGTATGCTATGTTGTCAAGCACAATGATTTCCCTGGTTGGCTGCCTTTGTCCTTCAGAGCCAGAGGACACTGGTCACAAATAAACCCTTCCACGGGCCCTATGAGAAGCAGTAAACCAACATTTCCATAGGGAGTTGGCTTTCCACGCTCCGCTGATATGCCTGTAATGCATGCATTTTAATGTGGCGCACCTCTCAAAATGGACCACTGCTGGACTGATGTTTGCATTCAGCTAAACTCTTTTAGTCAGCAACTCTGTGCACATTAGCCTACAGTGTGCATGTGTATTTAGCAGACTGCATGTTCAGTGTAGGATGTCTTCTCTTAAAGCCATCAGTCGATCAGTAATTTTACCTTGACATGTTACACGGGAAAGACATAAAACTTTACCCTAATAGTACATGAGTACACACCCGTGCATGTACTGTTTGTATTTTGATGTAGACTACAGATTTAGTTGCTATTTTTAAAACCTAAATAGCAAAGCATCTGCAGTTTAACAGCTCTGCCTTCATAGGAGGAAGTGATGCTGAAGTCACTGGAACACGAATACGATCCACAGAAGTTCCACATATTAGGCTACGTGTAAGCTATGTCAAGTAAACCACAAAGAGAAATGTATTAGCCTTCAAATAGCAGGAAATTACTATGAACTATTTACAGTACTGTACAGATGAGTTAAACAGGTTTCAATAAGAAAATGCAAAATCAAAGAATGCTTATAAACCAGACTTCAAGAGTCTACAGCCACGCTCAGAACTCTGTGAGGCTGCTCTTAGGCACATGAGTGCTTTAAGCTAAATGCTAAGATGCTCACATGAGATGTTGATGTTTAGAAGGTATAATGTCTGACATGCTCACAATCTCAGTTTAGCATGTTAGCGTTCTACCATTTGTTTATCGGCAGTAAGTACAGCTCATGCTAATGGAATGCCAAGTTTTTGCCATCCCGAGAACCACACTGCTATCAAGGCTGACAACCATACTTATACTGTGATACAGTAACAGTCGACGGTGACTTCTTGCTGGCCCGGCCTTGCCCACTCTTCCAGCATGCCATGTGGACCTGTCACTGCTCCTATAATTTCCACACCAGTCAATGATCAACAGTAATAATTGTGATATATGGCCAAAGACGTAGCACCTTTGTTGCTGACCTTTCCCACAATCCCATACTGGGCAATCTTCACCACCACACCATCACCCTCCCCCTTCTTCCACCAGCCCTATTCGAAGGGGCCTCCATCTTCCCTCTCCCCCCCTCATCCCTGCATCTCGTCGTTGGCTCGGTGTACGCGGCTCGCCACACTTCAGTGGCTCCATGAATGTTAATGTCGGGATGGGGGGATGGGGGGAGGGAGAGGTGGCTGCATGGTGCAGGGAGCAACTTCACCTGGTCTGTGATGCACAGCTATAAGGAGCTCTTTGCGTATTATTGTTCTTATTGGCTGAGCTACATTTCTCTAAAAAATCTACTGTCAAGTGCATGATCAGCAGTATTATGACAAATAGCAACCTAGTTATTGTGTACTCAGCTACAGAATAATATTGATTTCCTCAGAAAAAAGAAAATCAGACACTTAATGAGGGAGTCTGGCCAGTGGATCAGTTTATTGTTAAATAAAAACTATATTTTGAAGTGATTTCAAGATTAAAACATTTTTAAACATTTTATTAACAGTGTATAATAACAGTGTATTAAACACACATACACACTTAAATTCAATCCCTCCATCTGGTTCTGGTGCTCTCTTCCTGTTCGATCTGCAGCAGTTTTGTCTGCTTGTGAATTAGCCCTCCTCTCAGCCAATGTTCACCACGCTCTGACAGAATGAGAATATATGCATTATGTGGTGATGATCACAGGGTGTTATAATCTTTGACCCTTGTGGCACGTTTCAAACACAGATTGAAGATTTCGCCTCTCATGCAGCTGGCTGACAGGCTGCCTCCCTGCCCCTGGAGAGATTCACTGCCCAACTAGAACTCTGCAGGCCGGCCTCCCTGCATTAAAGATACAACATATTTATTTTCATTGTGATCTATAGATGGAAATTGCTTTTCAGAAATTTGGTTTTACCCTTCATTGTTTTAGTCCATCAAACATTATAAATCACAAAAGGTTTGAAATGCATGGGGGAATCTCACTCAAAACACCACATCATAAAATGAAATGCAAACAAAGCCAGTAGTGTGACAACGGTTCCCAAATAGGTTGAACTCAGCTACTGTCTGATCAATCTGTATGGCAGCATTTACAGAGAGAACAAGGAGTGCTACTTCACGAATGCAGGTATAAAAAAAATGAAAAAAAGCCTTTCATAGATGGGCTGAGCGTCTACGCTTTTCAACTCACACTTTTTATCAGGTCATGTAAAAACAAGTGGCAGCTCATAGATACATCAAGGCTGGGGTCAGCTGCCAGGCAATCAGAGTAGCGCTGGTTAATTGTCACAGGTGCAATCAAGAAAGTGGGTGCGTATATAATTAGGTGACTCCTAACAAAGCATCAATATCTTTAGGATTAGCAAATTGATCATAAATAATCAATAGCACCAGATATTTACATACAGTCATATAAAAATGTATATAATTACATTACTCTTCTGTTCTGTGTAAGAACTTGAATGGAAATGAACTGCTTTCATAACTATAGCCTACCCCTTTCTTTACTATGTAAAGTACAGTACATTTTGGTTGAAAATGTGTTTTCCCTGCCCAGATCAATTTTATTAACATACATATTTCCCAATAATTACATAATTTATATAAGATATAAGATCTTTTGATTTACGGGCTTTGATTGTGTTCTTTTATTGTTTGTGTGTGTAATGTTTGAGTACTTCTGTACTTACTGCTTACTGTCGTGGAAATTTTCCTTATTTCCTTGGAGAAGTGAGCAAATAAATGATGATACAACAAATCGTTGTCTTTCGTGTTTTTTTTAATAAAGATAATAATAAAAGAATAATAAAAGAAAAGGAAAAGAAAGGAAATGACAAACACTAAGTAAGTCAAGTTCACTGAAAGGAATGCACAGAGTCCAACTCTATATTTCAGCTGAAAGGACAGAGCTCCATACGCCATGAGCATATGAAGCATCTGACCCCGAAGGGCTGATGTTGTCACATACTTATAGTTTCATAAACACGTAGCAGCAAATCAAAAGATATCAGGTCAACTCTACCCCACTTTCCCTATATTCTCAACCTGGGATAAGAACAAAGGTCAGACTGCTCTTAGCTTACCAAAAACAAGTTGACTCCAGGCTGTCTGCTACGACAGAGATGACACTGACAGAAATGATCTAAGTGCAAAGAGTAAACGTGATCAGACATTCATGTACAGTTATTAAAGCAAAGCATATTAAATCATAAGAAATGTAATAGAGAAAAAATGTTGCCACCACAGAAAGTAGCTAAGCAAGTACAATTTGTACAGAAATATTTGCAATAACAAGCTGTCAAGTAAAAAGCATCACTGTCAGTAGGAAACGAGCTGCAGTCTAACGTGTTAAGTCAGACGTTTCACTGTTCCATCTATCCACCCTGACTTCCTTCCGTTCTGGATTCATATGATCTTCCCTCTGTAAATAATCTGAATTTGGTGTACAGATTTTGTAGGTGTACATCTCAGCTGGGTTACCCAAAAACCCATTCTGTGGTTTTCTGCATTTTCACAGAAGCATATTTCCAACTTAAACTACACTAAAGTTCACACCACCTACATATTCGACAGCAAGCCATGCTGACTATTTTTAATTTTCAGAGGTTATTAAACTCATTCGTTCATTGTAGAAGGGAATGAAATATCCACATATCTACACAATATGATGTCTCCCAAAGTACAACTCACAATATGTAGTGTAAACTGTGTTCTGATGCAGCTTAACATGATCCCATTATTCTACTGTAATTAAATCTGTTTAGTCAGATGCATGGATTACTGAAAATGCATCTGGTGGCTATGTTATTCTGCCGATCAGTCCACTACTTTATTCCAGAGTGAAATGTCTCAAAAACTATTGGATAGAGTGGCAATTTTGATGTAGACAATGTATCCTAATAACTTTGATGACCCCTTATTAACACCTTTATTAAGTCAACATTTCAATTTGTGCAATACTTCCAATCCAAAGAGCTCAACTTAAGAACTGAAGATGCTAGCATGTTACTGCAGGAGCTTGTAGTGTATTTACTCTGCATTCAGTCTTTTCTATGGCAGCATCTTATTGAGATTTGTCTTAGTTGATTTTTATCTTTGAGTATTTGCAAAATAAAGCATCCTTTTGTATCGTTCTTATCCAGAAGTTCAATGCAAAAGTAAGATACACTGACCTGGAATTTTTGTTTACTTGCTTAGGAGAAATGTACGTTGAAAATGTACCAAATGATTAAAAGAGCTTGTGTTTTGGGGAGGAAAGCAGAAAGTAAAATCTTTCTCTGACTTCACATATGCAGTAAATGGCTAAAAGAGATATGATCAGCACTCAAACACATACCTGCTCGCACATTCTTAGAATCATTTTAGTGAAGATGTCCATCAGAACCTTGCATTACTTTCAGCCTACACAGAGAAGAGGTTTTTGTGCACAAAAAGGCCTGAGGTAGAAATCAGAGTGAGAGGAGACGAGACTATCCATCATATGTAGGGGAGAATGACAGAGGACTGATGAGTGGTGATTACGCATGTCACATTGTCAGATCTGCACTGTGTCCAAAATAGCAATTTCAATTTAAAAAGAGAGATCATCCGATTTTGGGAGTATATTTGAACCCTGCTCCTAGACAAGAATATGTTTCCTGTCAGTACATCATGTGTAGTAGTGAATGTGATTGGCCATATCACAACTTCTAACACACCTTGCTAGAATGTATTCTTTCTGGTTCCACACCATGTCCAAGTGTGCCACAGTAGTGCCAGTTCTTTCTGGCAACAAAATGACCAAAGCTTAGCACAACCCTGACGCTCTGGGCAGGGCACAAAAACAAAGCCCCCTTTCTGCCAATGGGGTTGTATCATTAGTCCTCATGTGTTTTTGATTCACTTCCCTTTCGTGATTTCAGAAAGATGTAACATAATATGTTTCAAACTGACTGGACAGAAGGTTTGATGAATATCTTTCCAATAGACTTGGTTGTAGCTAATCTTGGTGCTAATATCAGCACTTGATGAAATGACTTTGCAATAAAATGCTTTCACATTAAATTTCAGCCATGGGATGTTTTGAGTTAGTGTTCATGGAATGCCACCTATGGTTGTGGCTGCTGGAGAAGAGGTGCACCTATTTACACCTGGTACTGATGTTCAGCTGTCCAGTTTGTGAAAACACGCTGATGATGAAGAACACACACACAGTGCAAACATGTACACACATTTTACAGTCAGGGAAATAAAGTACACAAACTTAGAAACATAAGAAATACATTTGTGTGTTTGCACTGTATTCAAGCATCAATGTTTCCGCTGTGTATGTATTTTTGTTGATTCTCAAAAATTCCTGTGTAATATGCAAATCATTAGCTAATGTTAATGAATCATTATATTAACCTGTATTACTGCACTACTGCACGTATTACTGTGTGTAATAATGTAGAAACTGTTGTGAGTTACTTCAGGCCAGTTGGCTTTTATACTGAAATACAAATAAAGCTCAAGTTATATACACCAGTCTAAGGCCTTTATTGGTCTCCATGGCTGTTTTATCCTGCTTTGTCTTCACTTTAAACCCAAATATTGTTATCCAGTTGTGAGATGTGTATCATTTTGATGCCACGGGGCTTTTGTTGCACAAGGACTATAATGCTTAGTGAACCTGAGGGAACAGAGCAAGGCTCCATTTCCACCTCTTAATCGATAGAAATGAGTGTTCTTAACTGTAAGTGGATCGTGCTTTTGTGGAATTATGACCAAGTGTCCCCTCCTCCCCCTCTTTTCTATTCCTTGCTTCCTCTCTCTTTCCTCTTGCCATTATTCTCTCTCCCATCTGTCTCCTCTGCAGGTTTTGGCTTTGTAACATTTGAAATTGAGGATGTGGTGGAGAAAGTCTGCGAGATCCATTTTCATGAAATCAATAATAAAATGGTGAGTGTCTCCCATTGCATTCAATTGAGACAGATCTAATATTTGATTTTCCTTAGTGTTGCAGTAAAAGTGATGGTGGAAATTGATACTGGACTGGCCAGGATTGGAAACTGTTACACACATACAATCACTTGGACCTACACGCACACCAGTGAGATATTGAGGGATGAGGGAAGTAGAGGTCAGCTGTCTGTTCATACACACAATTTCATGGTTACTGATCAGTTGTACTGATCTCGAAGCATGCAAAAGGGCAGAACAACCTGGCCCTACCTCTGCCCCCATGTCCAATTTCCACGCCAGGATGCTCAGCAAATTAGACAGGAATGGCTGGCCATGACTGAAGGTCTGACATTGTAACCGATATAAAAGGTCATAGTGGACACAGGATCCCAGGTTTGTGTATCTGCTCCCAAACTTCCGCTTATGACTTAAATGCTCAAGTGTTGTCCAGTTTGTTTGTTTTACTTTAAATTTTTCGGCCCAGAAAAATACATGCAGCTAGTAAAACAAAAATGTGCAGTTGCATATAACATAATACAAGTATGACAATAGACAAATTTCACCCAGTTGAGCCTCATTGATTCCAATTGAACCAAAGTTCACCATAACCTTGTTGAGATCGAGCATCCTTTAATGAGAAAAACAAAAATCACATTTACCTGAGCACACATTGCATATTTCCCATTGTTTTTTCCTGGGAAGCAATGAGACCCAGACACATTGTTTCTACAAATGATCTTTGCATTGCCTTGTTAGTGGTTTTGGTTTTGCGACGAGCAGACTATACACCAGTGACAATATGCCACTGGTGCCTTATTGGAACGCAAATGAAACACTACATTGATTCTAAGCATTGTAATGGGAATTTACTCTATATCCATATTACTCTGTATCAGTTGAGTTGATTCTTTCTCTTGATAACTATGAAACTGTCCTTCTGTCTTTACTTGCTAACAAACACTAGCACTTATCTGACTGATGAATTCATTCTGTTATGGAATTCCTTATCTGTCTGCTGACTTGTTTAGGCCTTGCTACACTCACACACTTGCTTCCTTTAAAGACAGTGTAACCAGGTTCCTTTTCACCCTTCTTGACTGTGACACCCCTTGAGTGCACATCAACGGGTCCTTTCTGCAGAAAGCGAAATAAATACTCAAAAGATTTTGGTGATTCAGAGACTCAGGAGGAGAGGAATTCCTTTTTGACCACAGAAACATTAGTTATAGTTAAAATAACTAACTAAAGTTGGAGCTTTTAGTCACCTCTGGGGCCATCATTTGTAAATGGAGCTTACTCCGTTGTCATGGAGTTGGTACGGAAGATGGCGGTAAGCAGCTGTTCCTAGACACTTGTGTTGTAATGAAGCTGAGGGAGGCATTTAGACCACAGTGTTCAACTGACCAGTATTTCAATTTTAACACCAACCACCACTAAAATATTAAAGAGAGGAAGACTGGAGTGGTGTATGACACCATGATGACATCACAACATGTGATGACATGTTATAGCTGTGGCTATAGATGTGACATGCCATAATAACTTGCCATTCCGGGATGGAACCATTTGGCAGCCATCCTACCTGGGTCCAGTTTAAAACTTGCTTTTATATTTAATACAGCTGTGTCTGTCTAGAATGAATTAAAAAAAGAAAAAGATTCAGGTAGAAATGTGATTAATATAGCTCCAAGAGAACAAATCAGGGTTCAGTCATGAAGACTGTGAATTTAAATTGTAGACAATTTTGCCTGAACTTAATATGTAAGAAGTGTCTTTGGTTTTCTGAATGGCTAATATACTACAATAATCAATATATTTTGTGTCGAAATCCTAAATAGTTTCAGTAGTATGGCCTATATTGGCAGGCAATTACAATCAGAATGCACCTACTGTAATATATTATTTGCATTGTCATAACTTGTACATAAGGCGCATATATATCTATATATATCTATATATATCTCTATATATATATATATATCTATATATCTATATCTATCTATC
>JAVQJL010007515.1:0-15924 GCA_036024295.1 Nannoperca obscura
TATTAACCCCCCCCCCCCAGACTGTCTATGCTGTTCCTATCCTGACATTCGCCTTCGTTTGCCACCCTGCCATCCTGCCCATGTACGAGGAGCTCAAAGAGTGAGTGCGCACTGCTTTCATCATGTTCACATTTTTTAAGCTCAAGAATTTATATCACATTCACAAAAAAAAATGCATTCTAGTGTCTAAATGAAACATCCTATCTTCTGCCAAAACAGCCGATCCCGCAAAAAGATGCAGGGCGTTGCCAATGTGTCCTTCCTGGCCATGTTCATCATGTACCTGCTGGCCGCCCTCTTCGGATATCTGACCTTCAACCGTGAGTTTAAACCAATGGCATTTAATATGTTGGTGAATGTATGGTGGCAGACGTTTAGCTGAACAGTTTTAGCATGTAGCAGTTTCTATTATCTAGCTGAAATGTAACCAAAAAAAAGAGAGAATTCATTGTATTTCTCTGGCATCATTTCTGAAGCAGTTCATGCAGAAGCACAAACTATATGGCATCGAAAATGTCCCAAATTTCTTCAGGAAGAGATGCCAGGAACAACACGCAGTTAATCATAGCAGTGTGGGTTTACGAGCAGTCATTGTCCCTGAATAATAAGTGTGGATCAATCGTCCAAAGTTACGGGCAGGTCCAAATTAAATAGTGAGTATTCCTCCTGGAACAAAATGTTTTTGAGAGGACTCAAGGCCTGTTATGTAAGACTGTGAAAAAGCCCACCTGATGCTGGTAGCCAGGGTTCCACTATGTTTGTATTCATGTTTGTCATGGCAGGAACATCTGAGTGAATATACAGGGGCATTCTAGATCAAACTGGTTACATAGTTATACAAGAGCATGATAGTGAGCAAAGACTTCCTCAACCGTCATTACAGGGCAAGACCTGATGTGCGGCGGTGCATAGTTTGAGTCAGGGAGGGAAGAGATTGAGAAATCCTGGTGACATTTGTTCTAACCTGTTGGCAGGGTTTGTCACCATGCTCACCACCAGGAATTAAAATCTATGTGTGGGAGTGAAATGCACAGCAACAGAGATGTTGAAATGGAGGCAACAAATGTAATTCAAGCACTCAAAAAAGAATGTCATGAATGGGGCTAAATATTTCAAATACTACTGAATACATTTCCTTATAAATGTGTCATGTTTGTGAATGGAGCTATGCGTGCTTCAAGTCTAAAGGATCTCTGTCTTTCAACACAGTGCACGTGGAGCCTGAACTGCTGCACACCTACTCCAAGGTCTACAAATCTGATGTTCTCCTGCTGATCGTCCGTCTGGCTGTGCTGACTGCAGTCACTCTCACCGTCCCTGTGGTGCTTTTCCCTGTAAGTGTCAAAGAGGTCGAGCAAATCTTAGATGATCACTGTCAGAAGAATTTAGCGGGTCATATAATACCTCTCTTTTGTCTCTCTCTCTCTCTGTAGATTCGTACCTCTGTCAACCAGCTTCTTTGCGCCTCTAAGGAATTCAGCTGGATCCGCCACACCATCATCACTGTGGTCCTGCTGGCCGGCACCAACGCCCTGGTCATCTTTGTCCCCACCATCAGGGACATTTTTGGCTTCATCGGTGGGTGTCTATGTGTGTGTGGTAATGTGTATGATACCATAAAAAGCATCTCAAAAACAAAATGTGACTACAATGCCACATTTCTTCCTTCATGCAGGCGCTTCTGCTGCTGCCATGCTCATCTTCATCCTGCCTTCGGCTTTCTACATCAAACTGGTCAAGAAGGAGCCCATGAAGTCTGTGCAAAAGATCGGGGTAAGGATTTAGTTCTTAACGTCTATACAGGCAAATGGTAGAGAATTAGCAGAAACATCACCAGAAAGCCGTTTTAGACTGTTGAAGTCACTTTGAGGCACTTGTTTGCTGAGAGTTAGATCAAAGACCAACTGATGACCATGCTGATTACTGGCTGCAACATGAAGCTGTAGCCAGTAGTCCATTAGCTTAGCTAAGCATATAAACTGAAAACATGGGGAAACAGCTAGCCTGGTTCTGTTAAATGGTAACAAAATCTGTCCAGCATCTCTGAAGCTCACAAAGTAACATGTAATGTCTTGTTGGAAAAAAACTGAAGTATAAAAAAGACAATTTCTGGTTTTACAAGGTGTTATGTGCTAGACTATTTCTTGGCCATTTTTTATGCTAAGCTAAGCTAACTAGCTGCTGGCTCCAGCTTTATATCTAATATAAAGACAAGAGAACATCAATCTTCTCATCTATTAGCAAGAAAGCAAATAAATGTATTCCCCAAATTGTCAGACTCTTCCTTAAAGTCGCTAAACACATTAGCTAAATGTAAAATTGTTCTCCTCTCCAGGCCCTCGCCTTCCTGCTGTGCGGCTTCGTGGTCATGATTGGCAGCATGACCCTCATCATCATGGACTGGGTCCACAATGCCTCAGCCAGCTCGGACGTGCACACCAATGGACAGTAAAGCTCCACCTCTCCGTCTTGCGGCCTGCCAAGGAGAGAGGAGGATCTCAGCGTCACACTGCTCCGACCACGCAACCAACAAAGATCAAAAACATATTGTAAAAGAAGAAAAACTCAAGAACTCACTTGATGGTCAGCTTTGACTTCCTGAACGACAAACCATGCCATTCCAAGAGAATGTACTTTGTACAGTATGCTGTTATAGGCCACAGAGATGGTGTTTTACTTTATTTTTTCTCTTTTTATTGTAACTTTTTTTCGTTGTCGTTTTTGCTCGTTTTTATTTTTTATGTTTTGTGTAGATATGGTACAGCTGAAAACAAATATTTGAAGGTGCCTCAAATCAGAGATGACAGCCGTAGAGTTCAAAATGCAGCTTACACTCAGGTACGGTGTTTTGTGTGCGCAAGTGTGGCTGTAACCTCAGAGCTCGCCAACAACAAACCCTGTTGAGAAAAGTATGTGAATCTCATGGAGATTGACAAGAGGCAACAGACTTATCCTCAAAGACTATTAAGTTCCTTCCAACATTTGTTTTTTCCCCGTTTTTTTACTTTGCCAAAAATGTATTTGTAAAGCATCTTTGTATATTGAAAAGCACTTACTGTTTAGCACACTTGCGGAGAAAAAAACAGATTTGTCAGTTTTCACAGGCAAGGCCTACTACGCCGCCTATTCAGTATTCGTACAAAGGTTTTGTGACCTTGCTTATAGTGTCAGCTTTCCTTGTAAAACAGTATAAGTCAACAGAACCTGCCTTTTCAAATGCGACACTGGGAGCTGCAGACTATGTCACGAGAGGATTGTTGCGAAACTGTATTTACTCTTTATTACCTGCTGAAGATCTTGTTGGAATAGCGTGTGCAGCGACAACACTACTGCTTTGAGACCTGGAGGCCACCGAGCCTCCAGTTCCACCTTCCTGTTCAGGGGAGGGGGAAACTTTAAAATCTTTTCTTTATGGGAGAATACTTTGAATTTGACCACATGCAGTGGTTGTAATATACCTGTTAAACTTGCAAAAACTAGAAGACAGGTATGCTCTCAAACAACCAAACAACAACAAAGAAAGTTGAGGAGAGCGCCTGTCACAATATTTTGAGTGTTTTTACATACAGTTGCGCAGTTTTCTGCTTCCAAAATGTTTCACAATGAAGAACTTGATAGCTCAACGTGGACTTGTTTTGCGTCGAGTCGTGAACCTGTTATCTGTGCTTCCAACACTAACTTAACACATCACCAAACTGTTATTGTCCAACATCTATTTATGGAAGACCGTGAAATTAATGTAATTTTATCTATTTTACTATATTTATATAATATGTATATATATATGTATATATATCTATTGAGTTCAACTGTATATATGCTTTGTTTTGTTTGAACTTTTTTTTTTTTTAGAATAATGCATTGGAGCTGTAAAACAAAAATGAAAAACCCCAAACTGGTGAATTTGTGAAATTGAATTGGCTCCAATTCACCGGATCTTCAACTGTTAATCTCCATTTTGACTGTCTGAAATAGCCTACCGTGTTGATTCTGTAAAAACTGTTACATGTGGAAGCCACTGATACAACGGCAGCAGTCTTGTTTCTTTTTGGGCCTCAGAACATGAACCTGGATCAGCAAAATGTTCCTTACGCAGAGAGAGCACGTCAGCCATCTCTTGACCTCAAGAGCAAAGAGGGCTTCACCTGCCAGTGTTACACTCTTGTTTCAATGAAACACTATGTATATCCTGTAAATAATGTCCGATTAAAATCAAAGATAATCTATAGCAATGCCTGTTGGTGTTCTTTGTGTCACGTGTCAGCTTCTTTTGTCTGAGCAGAGTTTGTGAATGTGGTTTATGAGGACGGAAGGTCTGGAAGCAGATTTGTACCAGGTCCTCCATCATGCACTGACAGGGACCTTCAAATGGCTGGTCAGATTGTTGTCAAAATGCTAGTAACAGCTGCCACTAGGGGCCTTATTAATGACAAAAAAAACAAATGTTTATTTAAAAAGTATGAACAGTTTAGGTTTTGAAGGAAATGCTTTTCAATTTTGTCTTTTGAGAATACATTAAAAAAAACAATCTCTCCTATTTATTCATTGCTGTCTTAATCTAGTTTATAGTTGCTTCCTGAACACTAACCCTAACTTTATAACCTATACATACACATATATAAGAAAGGAAATCAATTATATAAACAAGTAAAACTATGTATGTTCCATGAAGATAGATAAGAAAGGGAGTTTTCTTAAGAACCTGCTAATAACACATCATAAAGCATGGACAGCTGAACTCTGTCATGCAAATGGTTTAAATTGAGTTGTTCAATATTAGACGATGAGGATTCCAATGTAGTTTTAATTTGAGAATGTATGAAGCTCCTAATTTGTAAGTACTTTAAAAAGTATTCCTAGGATGGTCATATGTATCTACTAACTGTTGGAATGACATTAGATGTCCTTCATTATACAGGACTTTTATTTGTTTTAGTCGTTTATCTGTCCAATGTTTGAATCCCATATCACGTCTCCCAGGTCTGATACCATGATTTCCCCATATAGGTGAGAAATATGAACATCTTAATAATACTGATGTTTTAAAAAAAAGAAAAAAGGCATTGAACTCCATCTCTCTAAAGATTATCTTACTTCTTTTAATACAGGATCATAATTGATTAATATGTTTGTAATTTATTTTACCCTAAATAAATAAATCTTTTTGGGGCATTAGCAAAATGTGTATGGATTGGGGATCGTTCTCTCTCTTCTACATTCAACAACAATAAAGAACTTTTACAGTTATTGGTTTTACAACCAGAGAACTGTCCAAATCTCCTCAGAAGATGACAGCCTTCGATTGTGGGTCCCAGGTTTGTCAAACAGAAAACAATATCATCCGCAAAAAAAGAAATGCGATGTTGAAATGGTTTTTTAGACTTGCTAACAAATTGTAAACAGAACATAATCTTGGCGCGCAGTGAATTAAAAGGGATTCACATTAGCCACGTATGCCACCATACAACTTTTGGTTAGGCTTCTGCTTGAAACTGAAGTCATTACATTAATTGTTAATTAAAAAGGTGCCCATGTAATAACAGGGAGGTATTACTTGAAGATTATCTGAATGTGTATTTTCTTCTTTTATACCTGTCCTTGCCTCTTGTTTTTTTACATAAACTATGACATGGCCATGGTGTTATTTGTGTTCGGTCAGCTTCTTTTTGTCTGAGGAGAGTTTGTGATGGATTGTGTGGTTTAACAGGGACTTTGCAGAATTATAGTCCACCTCAACAGGGCCACTAGGGCATCTTAGTAATAACAAATAAAACACAAATCTGAAAATAAGTTTAAGCAATATTGTTTTAGAGAAACAAATCTGTCCCTTTTCTTCACATGGTGCTTTGATAGTTTGCCGTTTGAGCCTAAAGACATACATAGACCATTATGTACCTTTAAAATGGCTTTGTGCACCCTATATTAAACATCTACATTAATGTTATAACATATTAGTTATACTGTAGACAAACTGATCTTATAGTATATTAGTACTGTACACAGAACTTTCATTTTTTGTATTAGAGATTTGTGTATTAGATTGAGTGTATAAAACAAGTGTTTGTGCAGCTACTCTGTACACAAAGAAAGTGATAGCTGTGGGATTATAATAATTCTCTAAATGCAGACTAACAGGGAATCTCTTAAGGAATGACTGCAGTGTTGGACTTAAATGAAGCATTTTCTTCTGGGATGAACATCACTTATCTTGACAACAATGCTCCCTAGTGGTCAACAGAGGTCACACCACAGCCTGTGTATATCGTTTTGCCCCCCACACAATGTCACCAGGATTATGTCTAAATGCACACTGACCAACCTTTCAGCTCATGTTCAAGACAAAAAACTTTCATCACAAGGTGACACAACACCGATAAGGATTTCTTGTCTGTTGTCTCAAATGTAAGACCTAAAATTCATATAATACAATGTCAATTTGGCTACATTTTTCATAGTTTTCTCTCTGCTGTCTCATTGTATACATTAACCACTGCTCTTTCAGCATTTGACCCATGTTTATTTATCTAGTGCACTTAAAAGGCCATGCACAATCATGGCAAACCTGGCTGATTAGATCTCTTTTCAGGACTGTGTGGTCAAGTGCAGACAGCAGTTGATTGACCTCTCCCCAACTCTCACCTTTGCTTCGTTGGATTGGACAAATGACGGGAAAGCATGCGTTACTAATAATTTAATATCAATTTATAGAGTCTGGTGACATCATTCATAGGAAAGTGTCAGCCACCGTCAACCTGAGATCAAATTAAACTAGATGAATTGAAAACACCTGTGTGCAGGACCTTTAATCATCACTGTAAACAGACAGGTCTTTAGACCCTTTTCACAGAAGACAAACTGACTTGTCAAAGCAGGAAAAGCACAGGTGCCATTAATAACATTTATAATGGCTACTCTCCATTTAGGAGAGTGTTCCAGGGCTGTATTGTGTATGTTCTCTCACTGACATGGCTTACTGGGAATCATAATGGAACAGAGCCATCATTAATGTTATTACTTAGAACAGTGCTTTTCCTGCTTTGACAAAATAACTGCCATGAAAAGTGTATTTAACAATGCTACTTGACAATGTGAGTTTCAGCTCACATCAACTGTCCAACTTTTTCTGTTTTGGTTCTGTTTTTTTGGCTACAGCAGGCAGCTGTTATCAGATAAATTGTTCTAAAAACCCACTGTACACTACCTGCCCAGCACCCCTAACAGCAGACAGACACAACCTGAGACTAGCTGGTGAACATTTGGTGAGCATTTAGCAGCTAAAGTGCCAGATATTTCTATCCAAAGTTGGTAGAGACCAAAAACCGAGCTAAAAGAGAGTGAATATTGGAGATTCATCTGGGCCCCGTCCAGATTAGACTGTGGATCTTTTGGTTCTTTAAAGCTAGTTTAAAATGAATCTGGAACTGCTATCAGAGAAAAAAGTTCTTAAACTCAAACCAACAAAGGTGCAGGCTTATTGACCGGTAGCGTGTTGATATAATTGATTTTAGAAGCAAACATGCAGGTTTTTGCAAAATCACTATGATCTGTTGGTGTAATTATCACAATCACATTTTCATAATGAAGTTACCTAGACTTATACATGATCAAATTAAAAATACACTTTGAATTTATTGAATATGATCAACAAAAGTTTCTAAACAAAAAGAACCAAACTGAGTTTGAGATACTGTTAGCAAAAACAAACGGACTCAATTAAAAGAATGACCGTTAGAAGACCAATGGAGCCAGAGCTGGGGTTAAAATGGTAATTTGTCATTGGAACTCTAAACTTTAAATTATCTTAGCCTTCTGCTTAACATTGTTCATTCATCGGAAAGCTTCTTTTAAAGATGTTTTTGTAAGGTTTCATTTTCACAGCAGACTTATGACTATCACTCAAAAGTGGCTTGCACATCCTTCAGGGAACCCCCATAATTCATACACCAACATCACTCGTAGTCCAACCATGGTCACTTGTCATATCTAAAGTTTAACGGTGATGAAAGTGTGGAAACAGCACAATGTAGAACAAAATAACTGATAGCAACGTAGGAACACATAAAATGAGACTTATGTGGCCCCAGTGCATGCTGGGAGGGTTCCCAACACACCTACCTCATGTACCCTCACCCACACGATCAGGACGCAGCCAATAAATAATGATCATGGTTTCCACTCTATACTCATTTTACCTTTATTTAAAAATAAGAGCACACTGTTATTGGAGATCACTACATCCAGGATTAACAAACCAATCCTCAATCCGCTTTCAAAGAACCAAATTAACTGGATGAGAAATAACAGTATGTTAGCCTGAATTAGTTAAGCCACATTTGAAGAACAGAGTCCAAATGAACATTTTTTCTCTGGAAGAGCTGGATATATAAATAAGCAATTGTTTGCTAACAAGTTAGCAATATCAACGTAAAAGGTGATGGCAATGTTGTGCTTATAACTTGTTTCTGCTGCCCCCAAGTGGCCAAAAAGGTAGGTTTTTACAGCTTTAAGTTTGTTTTTGTTTTTTTAAACTTGCAGTAACAGTAACATTATGTACTACAACAGTGCTCCAACCTACTGTGTGCTCATAAAAGCTGTTTACTTGCTGTTTGGTAGTTTTTTTCTTGGAAAAAGTAAGGGAGAGCCATTGGGTTATTAAATAAAACAAAGAAAGACAACATCACATTACCACCCGTGGTTTCAAAGCTGATTTTTGGAAAGTGTAGAGCAGAAACACTAAAAGTAACAAAGATGGAGGCAGAGATGAAACACATCTTTAAAATCTAAAATGGAGGTGGTTCCTTCCTCCATGTGAAGCCTCTGACAAACACACAGAGCGGATCAGGAAGCAGCTAATTTATTTCACTACTCTCTGGATACTTTGCAACGTTCATGTTCACTCATTGACATTTATTACACATTCAGGCAGGGGGTGGGGTTCATTTCGCTTGATCTGACCCCCTTGGGACCTGTGCCTTACATTACACGCTCGCTGCTGATTGGCCATCCCGCTTAGCTTCTCCTCAACCAATCAGGGCCCTGATTACAATCACACTCATCAGATCATCAGATCAGCCCGTCACAGGGCCACAGAGATTAATAAAGGCAATGCACTGTTTTTAAACTAGGCTTTCATCTGAAATATTATATATTTTTAAAAAAGAACATTGACTATATTCAATTAATAAGCTATGCGATCGGGATGCCACATAGGAGGAATTCATCGTACCAGTCGGCACCCTGGTAGAGGCTCTCCACTACATGAGCTGTCATAGTTCACTGAGCAATGCATCTTTACCATCAACCCCCCACCCCACGCTACCCTGCGCTCCTTACAGTAGTTCCCCAAGTCACATGATCTATGCAAAATAAAGGGCTCTTGCATTACAATTTTTGATTGGGTAATTCTTTTTCTAACAAAATATGAAAATCTATAGAAAAAAATCTTCATTCAATAAAAGGTAGATATCAAAAAAGAAAATGCTGGCTCTCCGTCGTCTTTCGCTTTGGAGGCCAAATTCCAGCTAGAGGAAATTGCACTTGAGCAGCTGAATGGGTCTGTGAGGGCATCGCCATGCCAGCAGCAGGGTGGGATTTCATTTCTTGCGGGCGTGCTTGTATTTGTCTACATAGGCCTTCACCAGGTTGGCCACCTTACTGGAGTTCACTTCACCACTCTTGCTGTGACACACCTGAGGGAAAAACACAGCGACGGTCATATTTATGACACATATCAGCTGCCAGCTGGGGAAAGAAAGATTATTGCAAAGACGCGGACGTAACATGGGTGTTATAAGTTAGCGCCGGGGGGGTATTTCTGCCTCAAATATTTCCCACCTTCACTGTTCAGTAAACCCCTTCCCCAACTCCTATTGTCCTATTGTTATTAAGTCAATAAATAAAATCAGATATGAAATGAGACGCCCCCTTTTGTACCACCAAAAGTCTCTCACCCACATTACTGTAAACTACATGTGCACCATGCGGGAACGGAAAGCTTTATAGGCGTAGCAACGGTAACTAAGGGGGACAGAACCGAACAGCCAGTTGGTGTCAGACATTCTCAAAGAGAGACGTGTTTACCTTCTCTACCGCTTTGCGGACAATCTCCTTGTACTCCTCCTTTGTGATTTCCTTCCTTTGGTAAAAGGGTTTGATGGCTGTTTTCACTTCATTTATAGCTCTCTCTTGGATCTGTTGCTTCTAAAGCAGAAAGAGGAAATGGGATTGCTTAAAGGGACAGAGAAACAAAGCACAATGTGATGGCGTGACAGGGAGACGGATGGCAGCAGGTTACCTTTTCTTTTTTGGAGCTGTCAGCTTGAGCCTTGTTATACTGGCCGGGCTGAGTAGTGGAGGATGGTAGCACCTGGCTGGGTGCCAGCTGGCCCTGGGTCACCAGGGCTTTGGTTGGGGTTGGAAGAAGGGCGGGTTTCCCATAACCAGCCATTGTACTCGCCATCTAGAGCAAACCAGAGAATGAGAATAGTCTGCTTAAGGACAGTACTTTGTATTTTGCTTTATTTCTTAACTGTCTGAAACTCAATCCCATCACATCCTCAGCACCAGTCCACGTATACTACGTCCATTATATGCCATACCTGTGTTGCGTAGCCATCGGGGTGAGTTGCTGCTGTCTGGCTGCCTTGCTGCATGGGTGGAGGTGGTGGGGGAGGTGGTGGGAGGCCCTGAGCGCCGACAGCTGGGACCTGAAGCAGTGGTACGGCAGGGTGGAGGTGCACGGGGACCTGAGGAGGCATGGCGTACGGTGCCGCGGGCTGCAAGCTGACCGGCAGGGCTCCTCGCGGGCCCTGCATGGGGTAGTGATGGTGAAGAACATTCAGCTGAGGAGGAATCATGTTCATCACAGGCACTGGAGCGTTACCAGGGACTGCCTGCGGGGGAGGCTCGCTTTTAGGGAGATCTGGAAAACAAGATACATCAAATTAAAAACTCGCCAACAAGAATTTGTCATCCTGTTTGAAAACCAAAATATGCAAAGTTTGAAGTTAAATGTGCACAAAATACTTCACAGAAGGCATTAACAGCTTACACAAAAAATGGTAGATTCAAAACACGTTTCCTTTTCTCCCAAAAATATATTGTGCGAGTAAAACTTGTGAGAATAAATAAATGAGTCAAAGAAATGGCACAGTTGTGGTAACTGGTGCCAGCTACAGCTACCAGCTCATCTTCCCCTGCTGGCCTTAAAGAGAACATTACTCCTACACCACAACCACTGTTATATTTTAGATGGACATTTGGCCGATTCACTCCTTGATTTTTTTTATCATCTGCATTTTCTCAAGCAGTAGCAGTAGTGTTGCTGGGAGGGTGATAAACAACATAACTGTACAGCGACGCTTGGTTTTCAAAGTTGGGGGGAAATGAAGGAATGTTTTGACCTGCTGCCGTTGCGGCCGGCTGCTCCTCCTCTTGTCGGTTCCAGCCTCCTTGTCCTCCTCGCTCCCTCTTGGAGTAATAATCCTGAACGTCTGCGGGTAGTGTCCTCCTGACAGCCCAGCTGGACGCCGACGACCAGCCCGACCGGTCAAGCATAGAGTCTCCGGCCTCCGACTCTTTCCTCCGGCCGCCGCCGCGGTTTTCATTGAAGCGACTGTACGCGTCATTCCCTGAATTGTTGCCTGTACCTGAGAAGTTGTTTCTGGGCTGCCAGCGGTTATCAGCCGTTTCATCCTGCTGGTTAAAGAAGCTCCGGTTGCCGCCTCCCCGCCCTGCGCCCCGGCCGCTGCCCCCCCGGCCTCTGCTGCTGCTGTCTTCCCAGCGTGAGCCACCACTGGAATCCCGGTTTCTGCTCTCAGCTTCACGACTCTTTTCTGTAACCCAGTCGGGATTATCCGACCAGCCCTGACGATCGGGGGAACTTTCTGTAGGCACACCGTTTTCAAAGCGCCCAGCACCTCCGTGATACCTTCGTCCCTCACCACCAGAGCCACCACCACTGCCCTGCCCAGACCTCCAGCCGCCCCTATGCTCCTTCCTCTGAGGAGATTGCTCTCTGGAGGCCGGCCGTTCAGGGCTGGGCCCTCTTCTGTTGGACCTTGTTCTGGATCGTGACCTAGACCGAGACCGGGACCTGGACCTAGAGCGAGTCCTGGATCGCCGCCTCCTTCTCTCGCGACTACGCTCCCTCCTGGAATAGTCTCTCTCACCGTCCCGATCCCGGTCTCTCTCTCTGCTGCGTGCTCCGGATGAGCGACTAGAGGGCGGGCTGCCGTCCCGCTCTCTAGACCTCGATCGCCTGGATGGTTCTCGCTTGGAGTCCCTCTTAGGTGACCAGGTGGAGGTTGGGGAGTGGAAGCGAGAGCGCCGCTGTCTGCCATTCTTTCTCTCTTGGCTCCTTTCTCTCTCTCCCTCTTGTTGATCCTTGCAGCTCTCGTCGCTGGCGACTTGGCTGGCAGAAGCAGGAGTTTCTGTACCAGCCGGGGCAGCACTCTCCTTTGGTAGTTCAAAAATGGGATCGTTACCATGCTCGCTGGCAGGGGAACTGCAGTCCATGGGGACAACTTTAGTGTCGTCCTTGGATGGACTGTCCTCCTTGGTTCCTTCCCCAGAGCTGTCAACTACTGAAGGCTCATCTGATCCAACCTTTTCTGGATCAGCACCCTCTGAAGCTTTTGAGTCTGGGACAGCTGAATCCTCCTCCGACTCTTCAGCAGAGGGGGAAGGCGGTTGGGGAGAATTCTCACATGATTCAGCCTTCACTTCCTTTGAAGATTCTTCATTGTTGAAATCTTTGGACCGCACGCTATCAGCCTGCTCATCAGAGTGTGGAGACATCAGGATCTCCAGAAGATCGTTCTGAGAGTCATGGATGGGTGATGGCGAAGTCCTTTTCTCAGAGTCCTTTTCTCCAGACGAAACTGGGCTTGCTAGCTCTTCCTCTTCCTCCTCCCTCCTCTGGTCGCCCTCAGAGCATGAACCGGGGCTGTTAGGAGCGGAGTCTGAGGGACAAGACAGGCCATCGTCTGGCTCATATGGTTTCTGTTCATGTTCATTGGATGGTTCCTGAGTGTCATCACTGTCCTGTCCCACGTCGTTACTCAATGAGTCAGCGCCTCCTCGCTCATCAGCAGAGTTGCAACCGTCCTTGTCTTCATCGAGGCTCCCGTCAGCATCAGACAGCTGCTGCTTTGAGTTGTTCAAATCTGCCTCCTGAGCCGCTTTGTCTTCTTCTTCCTCCTTCTCCATGTTGTCATCTCGATCACCCTCTTCCTCCTCTGCCTCCTCACTTGCTGCCGGACTGCTAACGACTTCGGGAGAGCGTTTTTTTCTTGTTGTGGCTTTCCGTTTCCCGCTGGCTTTTCGGTTTGTTACCTGTTTGCCCTTCCGCTTGGCTGGCGCCTGAGAAGCCCTGCCTGGCTTGGTGGACTGGCCGGTAGACGAGTCTGATTCTGAGGAGCTGGACTGTGGCGGCGACGGGTCGGACGCAGGAGCCTCTTCCTGCGTTTTACTGTTGCGTCCAGATCGCCTGGCTGGTAGAGACTCTGCCTCTTTGGTGGGAGCTTTGGAGGTTGAAGCTCGACCGCCTCTCTTCTCTCCTCCTTTGGGACACGTGATGGCGCAGACAACACCCTGAAACACTGTGGGAGAAAAACTATATTAACAAAGCCCAACAGCATTTACAGATACAATCCGCATATTCTTTCAAATCTTTAAGAGCAGCTGTAAAACTTAATTTAGAAACCTATTACATCATCAAGATTGCTTAATTTTCTGTGTAAAATTGCTACTACTGCCATTTATACTCCACATGTACGTGCATCAGGGCTGCTGGAACGAAGTCAAATATAAATCCAACAGTAAAAACATTCATAATAATTGAATGCTAAAATTACTATTTGAATGATTTTTACAAATGTGTTGCTCTAGAAGTTATCCGCATGTGAAAACAAAATGTCACGTCTGATGAACAATGAAGTTTTCTGTATCACAATCTCACAATCAAAAATGGACCACGGAGATCAGCACTCGTGACCATTTATGTGTGGATGTGGATTTCCGTCAACAAATGAAAAAATAACAAACAAAAGATATAGTAACCTGCAGAATATGCAAGGTCCAAATCAAATATCACTCCGCAATGAGCAGCCTGAGGGCACACCTGATAACACTACATGCTGGCAAGCTGGGCGATCTAGAGTACGAGGAACCTCTGTTGTGCCTGTTGAGGTCATCACGGGACTTACCAGCTGTCTGCCAAATTCCCCTTATTCAATCCTTAATTATTATGTTACCAGAGAGCTATCACCTGTTGTTCATTCCAAATGTTTATTGGTAATGTTGGAATGCCCTCTAGTGGTCAGAACATATAACAACCACCTGCTGATGGTGGTAATGTCAATGTATTTGCCAGAGTGTACATTGTATAGGTACATAGTAAATATTATAGGCTAAATGTGAACATTAAAAAGTCTAATATAATTTGAATAATAAAAACAAGGAATAAAATTCGATTGAAGATTGACAGCACTGATATGTATAAGTTTAGCTGCCAACAAAAAACTAACAAATCTTGTAACCATGGACCTAAATGTATCATAATTTATCTAATTTAATAAAACATGATTTGCATTTGAACCTGACCTTCAAATAAGAAAAAAATATGTCTAAACTCTAAATAACATTCATATCTAAATGATGAATTTGCATTTGTCTATATCCCTTTATTTACACATTTATTTACACCAAAACCCCGTCAGACAACTCACCAAAATGACCGGGGCCGAACAATGAACTGGAGGTAAAGGGAGATGAGCAGAGTCCAAATGGAAATGGGCTGTGGTTCCAACCAGTGGGATGGAAATTCTGCCTGTAAAAGATCAAAAACACAAAAACATCTTAGCTTGAGGACACCATGCCATCCATTACATTTCTGTTAGTGACACAAGAAAAACACCAGTATTCATATTTCTTTATCTTCATCACTTTAGAACCGTTTCATCAACGTTAAACCAACATTTAACTGGAAACATGTTGACGGTAACAACACCACACAGTTTTTTATTATCGCCGTTACCGTGACTACCACCGTTTTTAAAAGGGCACTGTGAACACAGCACAGTGCTCCTGTCTTCATTACTAGTTTGATTTGGTTTAGCCACAGCACATTGCTGTGTTTGATGGAACATTACCGCTACCTGTAGATGAGTGGAATAGTGTGAAACCACTGTGTCCCCGCAGCTTAACATACAAGTGGATGTTATTTTGCTTATGAAATACTTGCATCATACAAATTCAGCGATCAGCGTTTCTTAGGTGTGATAAAAGCAAAGCATGGTGGGAAGTAGTTTTACTTCAACTCGAATAGTAGTTTTACTTCAAAAGAGTGATATAACCCTACAATTTGGTGTGTAGTGTTGTCCTTTGGAAGGGTTATTCATAATCATAACAACAACAACAACAACAACAACAACAACAATGGGTGCAAGCAAAGCGGTATTAGTGCCCCGCTGGGATTTCATTACCTTGAGGTGCCGTTAGCAGGGATGGGCGCAGCAGGAGAAAAGCACGGGCAGCCTTGTGCCTGGGGTTTGCACTGTTTGAAGGTGGCGTCATACGGTATGTCCTCTGCCACCCAAACAGGCTCTGCACTGCAGTAGGATGAAAACAAGGCTGAATCACTTCCACTTAGGCTTGCAATGATAATTACGTTATCAACTTATTGTACCATAATGGAATGGCCTCTATCATTTTTGCAGACCTGGATATTGCCTTGTCGGCAACATGATGTCAGAATAAATAGTAGGCTCTTCCCATTACCATTATAAGACTTGTACGTAGGCTCATGCCAATCGGATATGCGTGTGTGTGTGTGTGTATATATATATATACACATATACATACACATATATACATACACACATACATATATATATATGTATATATATGTATGTATGTATATAT
>JAVQJL010007520.1:0-23906 GCA_036024295.1 Nannoperca obscura
CTTTGTGTGTGTGGAAGTTGGTCTCGACCGGCTCCATGTGATTGAGTGCCCTGAGATAACTTTGTTATGATATGGCGCTATATAAATAAAATTGAATTGAATTGAATTGAATTGAATAGTCAGTCTTAAAAACATTTTGATATTAAAATCACATTGTAGTGCTGAAACTAATCATTAGTTAATCGACAGAAAATCTAAATAATAAATCATCTAAATCATTTATCAAGCTCCGCTTTACTGTTTAATATTGTAAACTGAATAACTTTGGATTGTGGACAAATAAAACAATTGGGAGAACATCTTGGGTTCTGGTACACTGTTATATGGATTTTTCATGTTATATACAAACAATATTATCAATCAATCTGCCAATCATTATCTTCATAAATGATTGTTTGGTTTATAAAATGACAGAAAATAGTAAAAACAGCCAATCAAATGTTCCCAGAGACCAAGGTGACGATAGATGAATGAATAGTTTCTTTAGTGGGATTAAAATGATGATTGTGACTCACCTTGAACGGACAAGTCAAAGGTTGCCAGTTCGTTCTTGATCATCTCCTCACTGGACTTGACTTTGGTCTGAGCGCTGGCTTTGAGGAAGTCAGACTTGCCAAACTTTGGCTTGTCTCCCTGGAAGGCTCCGAACTCATCAGAAGCCTCGCTTGGGTTTCCCTCGGAGCCCGCCTCAGCGGTGGCGGCAGGCGAGTCGGACTTTTCAGAAACAGTACTTGCAAAGTCCCCAAAGTCGTCCGCGTCATCAACTCCGCCCTGGTCGCCCGAGCCAAAATCAGCAAAGGCTTCGAACTTGTCATCTGTCGACAAGCTATCATCGGTGGGGAAGGAGGTGGTGATCTTTGCTACGGAGCTGCTTGTGATGTTTTCGGTGCTGCCAAAGGTCAGCTCCTTCCTCTGTGCTGGCACTAAAGATGGAAGGGAAGCTCCTTCCAAGCCCTGCGGCTTTCTGACCTCACCGGGCAGACATTCCTCCCGGTCTGACCAGTCATAGCTGGCCAGGGTGCTGAGGGTCGACGTCCCAAAGGGGTCAAATTTCATGTCGTCTCCTTCTGTAATGACAACACAGACATACCAGTGGTTCCTAGGAATAGCACAGATGCTGTCATGAGCGGCGGTAGATTAATGAGCCTGGATGAGGGACTGAGATTTCTGTTGGATTATCACTTGTCACATATCTATGTTTCAAGTGATATCTTTTTTCTCCTAATTAGAATGAGGTCTTGAGAAAAAAATCCAGGGATCTTTAAGGATCAGTTCACCTACAGTACAAGATATATTTTCTCACTTACATCTAGTGTCCAAGGAAATAGATTTATCTGCCATGTTTTTATATATTTGCCTCAAGCCAAGTACAATAGAGGAGACATACCTCACTGCGGACAGTTTCCGGTGGAACAACTTTCAACCAAAGAAAAAGTCCCTTTGAAAACTGTCCTCAGTGGATTATCCAGAGCACCCCAAAGCTAGTTTTTGAAATGTCATTTTTTCAATCCTGTAAGCACCGCAAATAAAAGTCCATTTGCCTCTACTGTACTGGAGGCCAAAGTCGTACAGATATCTCAGAACTAGTCAGTAGCGGCAAGAATGAGATCATATGTATTGTAAAAGGACCCCCTCTCCTTATTTTGCACTTTAAAGATGTGAAAACTAATTCTGCAATACGCAGGCAACCATATACATCGTAATTCAGCACATTTATGATGCCGACGGCTTCATTATAATACTAGCACCGGACTAATTCTTGTTGTTGCAACAGTAATAATACCTACTACGTCCTCTAAGTTCTGTCTAATAAATTATCTTGCAAAGGATAAATGAGTTGTTTTGATGTCTGAGCTTGAATCATGTTTATGGGAGGAACATTACTGCCATCATTTTACTGAAATACAATACTCGTTTTTATAGTGGACAATTCCTCTAGTCTGGCTGCAAGATAAAAGTCGCTGTTCTCATTGAATTGGTGACAAAACCACCTTTAACAATGATCAGACTTAGATCTCTTTATACCAAATGCAACCTGAAGGATTTTTCTGTCACTACATCTGCTGTTTCTTTCTCTGTGTTGTGTTGACAGAACACAGTTTGTGATCAGTCCCTTTATGACTAATACAAACCGACAGAGCTACACAGCTTGTCAACACTTTAGTATTCAGGTGTCCCTCTCGGTTCCTTTCACACACTCACAAACACCCAGATCGACCTTGTTGGACCCTTCCTATTTTGCATAACAGAACCCCTCAGATACAAAAAGCAATTTGTGAAATTGACAAGGACCTAGTGCTGTGAGCCTTGAGTCATTAGATCACTTTATGGCTTCTCAAGAAAGGGAAAGGAAAAAATAAGACGGTACGCATTTCAGCAATACCAACAGTAATATTTATTACGACAACATGAGTAGAGAGAAAGAGAGAAAGGTCACAAAGTACTATGAAAGAGCTCTATCATTACAAGAGGTTTGTCAAACTAACACTTGTAAAATTAGATTTCAGTCATTTTGAATACAAGGGCATGCAGAGTCAGGAGAAAAGGGAGAAAACAAACAACGAGAAGGTAAAACCAAGATAATCCGAGGATATAGAAGCAGAAACCAGAATGAGAAGGCACATTCACAGACTAGAACCAGTAAATCTGGGGAGATGACAAACTCTGTTTTACTATTAGGATGTAAAGCAACAGGTGTTTTGGAAAAGATGTGTGAATACAGAACACTTGAAAAGCCAGGTTGAAAAGATAATTCAAAGAACAAGCTCAAGGCAGGAAGCATTAACCCTTTGAGGACCTGAGGGGGGAAATTGGTAGAGAATCCCACAAATCAATGCTTGTTTGGAAAAGCGGTGTACAAACTGCACTTTAGGAGCAGTGAGGACTTAAACGCCGCCATTTAAGAGGCTGCTATCTTTACACATTTACAATTCTAAAATAAGATTACTTGTTCTGATAGCAAATAAGAGGAGATGATCACAATATCTGCATGTAAAATTGTGCAGTGATCTTCATTCAAGCACTCAAAGGGTTACAGAAAACAAAGAGGGCCACCCTTACACCTGAAATCCCAGAAAGGGCTTTAAATTTACATCCAGTCACAGATGCAGAAACAGATTTAAAGAGACAGTATCCTTTTTCTCTTGCTACAGTGATTGTTTGTCAAAGCAGGCTAATGTGCATAAACGCCTGTGAAGCCCTAAATAATAGCACATCATTATTACTTCAAGACTACAATGTTTAGCTTGGAATGATCACCTAAAATATTTTAACGAACATTTTAATCTTATTAAATACTGTAGGCTACATTTAATGATATAGTTCACAACAAGATCAAGGAGTCTTTCATAATAAGCTCAGATTCCTGTAATAAAAATACACTATTAAATCTGTATGTATACTTTTTTTCCCTTGATAAAAACAACTTGCAATACTGTTATGCATAAAATGGTATCTTGTATTATGTTCTTGTCAATTTCACAAATTGAAAAGGCAGGCACACTGCAGCAAAAAGCAAGGCAGGAAGGGTAATACTTATGTTTTATGTTCTCGGAGAGCCAGACCGTAGAGCCACACATGATAATTCATGCTGCAATATCACAGAAGACGGCATAAATGAAAATAAAATAAGGAAAATAAAATTAGATTCCTTTTGTACTCCAGACTCAAAAGGAACCTCGCAAAAGAAATACTGTCTCTTTAAGATTACGTACATGTCCAGAAACACAGTGCAAAGCATGGTGAGGAGCTCAAACTGCTAGGCCTGCTACACTTTAACAACAGGTTTAGTCCCGGAGCTCTCCAAGAACAAGAACAACGGAAAGATAAGAATAAAAGGGAGACGTGGAGCAGCTGTTACAGTAGTGTAAAAGCTTCTGAGGAATGTATCGATGTTAAACTGGGCGATGTTTCTGCAGCTCCACGGACTGTTTGTTTGAACACATCGTCTTACTCCGTCAGTACAGAGGGGCCTGTTTCAGTTAAACCAAAGTTCGACCGCTGTGCAGAAACTGAACTAAGGCAATGGGATGTTAAGTGTATGATTTCTTCTGGTCAGGAAGAGGGTGAAATGATGTGGTAATTAGTTGATATGTTGAAATACTTAAAGCTTAGAAACAACTGCAGTCCATGAAGAAAGTTGAATGTATGAGTAAAAGAAAGTGTCATTGTTGTCAGGTGAACTTTCTCAACTCGCAAAAAATAGTTTGAGGCTTCCCAAAAAACTAAAACATAAATGTTTAAGTTGCAAGGCTCTTCACCTGACAGCGATTATATGTCGTTTCTGGTTACATTAAGAATCGGTCTGGAGTGTTTTCTGTGAAACGTGAGCGATGACATGGAAGGTGAGATGCTCGATGAATTAATGATGAGCACTGGAGAGAGGGAGTGCTGGATATTACCTGATTGTTACCGAAACTCGGTCAAACAACATGTTATAAGTCAACTTTAGCTTCATTTTCATGGATGTGAGGTAGGGGAGAAAAAGCTGACATGCTATTATGGAAACATCTTGTAATTAGAGGCCCATTATACCCAAAAATACTGCGTTACAGGTCTTAAATACTGCAGGGTAATAAAAGAGCTGAAATACATAAAGCTGCATAATCACACACTCACATTCAAACACTCTGGCCTGAAAATTGTATTGCGTCCAGCTATGATGCGCTGAACATCCCAGCTGCTTTTGTGACACAATTTACTGTTGCTCTATTTCAAAGTAGCTTGTTTCCTGCAAAAAAAATCATTTTCAGCTAATTAAAATGATATTTTCTGGTACGCATCCAGCACAAACCAAATGTCAGCGGTTAAAAAGGTGAATGATGGCTTACAGATAATGCCTTTGGTAAACTGCGGCCTGTTGCGCGAAACCTGCGATTAGAATGAACAGAAGGGTCGTCACCGTGACGCCCTCCTGCACTCGCCTGTTTTCCATTCAACATCTCTGTTTGCGCTGCACGACGTGTCAACAACGACACGCGCGCACAGAGTTCGGCCTGTGGAGGCAAAAGGTACGCCTAAGGGAAGCGAGACGTGTGCCGCTGCGGCGTGGACACAACAAACAGGGAGCGTATCCGGGTCACACAGACAGCAGCCCGGGACCTCGTCTATGAAGTATGACTGCCATCACATAACAACCAGGCACTCATCATTTGTAAATAAATAGAGATATGGGCCAGAGCCTCTCTGTCATTACAATAACACTACATGCAGGAAGCGAAACATGGAAATAAAAAAAAAAGGGAGGAAGGATTTAAATAAATAAATTAAAAACATATATATAAATAAATTAGATTAGATGAATTATGAAATGTAGAATGGAAGATGCCTCTTATCTGATATGTTACTCATTTAGTGTTATGTCTATCTTCAGTATTTGAGCATATTAAATTAACGACTTGCCTTTTGACCCCTTGTTTGGTGGTCACAAGAGGACACTGAGGAGAAGAGGCCACTGCTGGCCTTGAAATGAATACTGTGTGTGACTCGACGGGGCCTCACCAGAGCAATCGCACTAGTTCCTCACCTGTAGCGGGGGGCTGGTGGGCCGAGAGACCCGGCAAATCCAGAGAGCTGTCCGACATCACATGCTTCAGGTCTCCGCCCATGTCTGAGAGCTTCATGTCCAGCTGCACTGAGAGTGCGTCCTCGGAGTCGTCCTTCCCTACGCTGCTCCCCCCGATGGACGGAAGGTCAAGGGACTTGACAGAAGCGGAGTCCTCTTTGGCCTGTTTGAAAGCGGCCACTTTGTCCACCAGAGTCTTTTCCGAAGCCCCGAGTGCTGTGCAGAATTTCGAGGACTGAAAGTCGGCAAAGTCATCGGTGTCGCTCTTGAGAGAAGAGAAGGAGCCACCGCCACTCTCCTTAGTATCATTGTAGGCCATGCCTCCCTCCAGAGACAGCTGTTTGAATACGTCATACTTGTCTGAGCTCTGCTGAGGCCGCAGCTGGGTGGAGGTCTCCCCTTGGACCCCCACGCTGCTCTCGACTTTAGGCTCCCCACCAGAACTGCCAAACGCCATGAAGTCTGCAAAGTCGTCCTGAGGGGCTGCCACAGCTCCTCCTGCGGCTGAAGCTTGAGCAGCATCAGAGGAGGAACCAAAAAGGGTAAAATCCCCAAAATCATCTGCCCCTCCCCCTTGAGGTTTGGCTCCACCTGGTAAGAGCACTAGAGAGGGGGGCACAGAAACCGAGGGGAATGTGCTGGGTTTTGTCTCAGTAGGGGCTTGAACAGAGGAAGCGATAGAAGAGAAAAGGTCCAGGTCGGCCATGTTGAGAGGATTTTTGGGCTGAGAAAGAGACACTGCCGGCTGTTGCTGTTGTTGTGGTAGATGTTGTAGAGACTGAGAGTTTGGGAAAGCAGAAGGGAAGGCAGGTTGAAAGATCTTGGCCTGTTCCGAAGGGTCTAGTGGAGAGATGCTGTCGGCGGTTTTAAAGTCTGTGAAGCCATCATCAGCGCTGACAGACTTGAAATCTGCAAATCCTTCCCCTGCGAACCAAAGAGGACAATTTAAGATCATTAAAACATATTTAACATGGCAGAGAGATTTAATGGGAAACTGACATGAGCTAGTGAAGCCTCGACTGCATCAGCCATGACTCGGTCATTTTACAATCCTACAAGAAAGGAAGTGTGTGGTTTAGCTATGGTTGTGTCGCCTTGTGAAACTTCCCGTCTTGTGATGAACTGTGCAGAACAGCACACATCACTGCACAAAAAAGCTTCATCATCTAAAGAGACATACATCCAGACTAACATGCAATGTTCAAACTGAAACAGAACATGACAAAGCAAATCTGCACAAAAAATGTCCATCTTAACAAGTTTTTGTCTCCATATGTCTGAAAATCCCACAACTTTCCCAGCGAACATTTGTCCCAGTGAAATAACAGAGGTCAACTTGCTGCCAATGCTATTTCAGCATTTTTGGTTTTTATTTTTAGAAACTAGTGTCGAGTATATTTTAAAATTGAGCCGAATAAGGAAGGTGCAGTCGTCTACAAGTATTGGGAACAAGTGCATGTGTAAAAAATAAAATAAAATAAAAAAGCTAAAAGATTTTCACGTTTCCGAGTAACATTATATATACACATCATATACAGAAGGTTGTTTTGCTTTTTTGTTAAAGAATGACAACGTTTTTTAATTTCAATAGAAACTGAAATGACCAGTTAAGATGGGTATTTTTTTTTGCAATGAGAAAACTCCTTAAACGCTATAAAAAGAGCAGAAGAAACATTTTGGCTCTTTTTGTTGAAACACGCTGCTTGTATAAACCACACAGAACAAAAAGTCAGAAAACATTCTTTAGTTTCAGCCGTTGATAATCCACTGTGGTATAATATATGCACGGCCTGAAACAGAGAATCTGTTCACACCGCCGGTGTACGGTGGAGAAGAGATAACTAATGGGCTCATTAAGGAGATGGAGCCTGACAATGCTAAGGAAAGGTCACCGCAAAGCATGACTTACTGGAGTTGTAAGAGCTGTCCCCATCGGAAACTGTTCTAATGAAACGGACGGGAAACACACTGGTATCAACACTGCAGGCTTGCAAAACAAGATACAGTGTAAACATGGAACAATGGTAATATGGCACTGTAGCGACCTGACAGCTGTACCCAAGTTATAAAATAATGTAGGGGGAACGCCACTAATCAAAACGCCACTTTATTCCCAACAAATTCCAACCAAAATAAACACAAAGACTGGTTTTCTAAGGAGCATGTCATAATGTTCTTGAAGGTCTTTCCTGTCATTTAGCCGTGTGCTCGCAGGGACCATCTCAGAGCCCAATAGGTCCTCTCTGTCGTTTGGCAAAGAGGCCAAATAGTCTCAGGAATACCCAGACAGGGACAGACTTGGATGCGTAAGAAAGGGTGGCTGAGTTTCTTACCGACTGGTTTCTTGTCAGCGGGCTGCTCAAGCTGTCTGAACACACTGTATTTATCTCCAATATCTGGATGGGAACAAAAAAAAAAAGTAAAGTATGAAGAGAAAATACAACACATTACACAGACAAGTGTATGCATTGAGTTTATAACAAGTTTAAAACATTTACATAAAAGTGAAGGCATCCTCATTTAAGCCGCTTTGGAAATCATTTCCTCTGCATTACAATTTAAGCAGACTTAAAGTTGCAGTGAGTAACCTTCAGGGACTCTGTTGCCAGTTATCTAGCTAGAAAAGAGAAGGAGGTGTGTCATTATCTGTTTTGCTGTGTTGGTTTTAAACATCTGAAGATCATATTTTTTTTCCCTCCATAACCTAACGTTATCTTTTTATACCCACGGTGTCCCCCTGGCTGCAGCGTTTCATGGAGAGCAGACAATGTTCCTAACACACCGTACAATCCTGTGTGAGGTATAGAAGGTACCTGAGGCGGCGGGTGCAGGCTCTGCGGGCGGATCCACAGACAGCTGCTTGAAGACAGCGTACTTATCAGAGGACGTGACGGAGGCAGGGGAGGAACCAGACACTGGAGTCAGCATGGCAGGTGCACTGCAGGGACACAATAGCTGTAGTCAGATATCAGGAAGAGTGAGGTTCAGAAGTAGGGTTTAATCCCCAAAAGCTGATTGAACATTTGCCATGGGCACAGGAAGTTTGTTCTTTTGAGTTCTTCTTTTTTTTGTTAAAAGCTTTTTCATTCTACGTGGTCCTCACCATTGTGGCAACTATGATGCTGATGCACACGAAGGGTACTTTTACCTGTGTCTTTATTTATGCGAATACTGAAAAAAAAGTGGGTCATATCAGTATTTGTCTACCTTCATATACTGCAAACGTCTGTTTAAACTGATGTCTTGTCCAATTATCACTGCAGTCTGCCAGTGTTTGGCATTATGTTGTTCTGATTAAAAAAAACAAAACAAAAAACATCTGTGTTGTTTATTAAACCAATGCTCCTCCAATTTGGGCACAGATGGGATGACTTGGCCTCTTTGGACTTCTTTTGCCGCCAAATGGCATTCAGCCCAATACAAACCAGCTCTGTTTATAATTTATATTCTACTACATTCACCTTTCCTAAAACCAAGCTGAATTTGAAGAAATATGCTAATTTGCTTTCTTACAAAATATCAAATGGTCCAGCAGTGTCCCGTGTTTGTGCTAAGCTAAGCTAACTGGCTGTTTGCAGGAGCTAAATATTTACCGTACAGATGTGAGAGTGATATCAATCTTCTCATTTAACTCATCACCAGAGAGCAAATAAGCAAATGCCCAAAATGTTTCTTACTATTCCTATAAATTCATTTAGTTTCAGTATCTCAAGAAAATTAAATTATATGATGATGGTGTTCTGGTGCCCCTGTGAGATACAAAAACAAAAGCTGAACATGCATGAAAACCTTAGTGCTGAGGGAATTCATTAGTTTCCAGTGAATGTTAGTTTCTTCAAAGCCTTTTCTCTGCAGGACATCTGACACTAAGTTATGGCTGCCAGTTCAGGCTGGCAAACCAACATGAGCTTTTCAGCCTCTCTCATTTAATCAGACAGCAATCTCACACTAGTTCAGCAAAGCAACAAAAAATCCCCACAGTCAGGGGAGAAATAGGTGGGAATTGTAAAACGCCTTAGCCACTTAGATGTGAGATACTTTAGTTCCGCTCTCTCTTTGTCTTTCAACAGATAATTGCCTTTCAGCTTCCTCCCCGTGCGACGAGACGGCCTCTCCATATGGGCTCGGAAAGTAAGAAATGAGCTTATCTACTGTCCACTGAAATGAATTCATTAAGAGATGACCTAAACTCATTGTTATTCTGGGGAGGTTATTACGAGATATTAAGATGTGTGTCTGACTGTATGGTTTCCAAGATAGATAATGCAAGACACAAACATCATGCAGATTAACTCGGCTATAAATAACCAAGGAGGGCTGAAGATTAAACCCTCGTCACTGCAAACATTTACATCATTTCTTCAGAAAAGTCGTTAGAGTGCAAAAGGAGACAGAAATAATGAGGAACACTGAAGGTATATATATCTTGTAATGTAAACTCAGCATTAGGGTATTTTCAGACAGTGATACAACTTTAATTATGTAAGATAGTTCTAAAACTCTGCAGTATTGCAATTGAAAGATAATTAATGGTTTGGCCTGCCTGGCGTCTCCACTGCACTGTACCTGTTTTGGTGCTGAGGTGCGACGGCGGCGGGGAAACTGCCACCTGACTCCCCCTGGAACTCAGCGAAAGCCTGGTCTCCCGCTCCAGCCTTTGGAGCCTCCTGGAAGTCCTGGAAGTCATCGTCATCAGCTTTGGTCCCCTAAGCAAACAAAGCGTTTGTGAGTAAGGAGTGAATTACTAGAAACTAAAGGAACGTGCGGTGCAAAAGGCATGGGGCTTGTTACCTGTGCGGGGGGGAAGCTGGCGATGAAGTTGGTGTTTGTGGGTGCGGCAGGTGTCATGGCCATGACTTGGGGTGCTGGTGTGGGCATGGCCATGGAGACCGGGGGTTTGGTCATCATGGGCTGCTGGTGCTGGGGCATGACAGGGGCCATGGCCATAGCCAGGGCCGGCAGGTTGGGCACTGGTGGAGACGGGAACTGACTGAGGATTTCCACATTCATTGCTGGGAGGCCACTCTGAAGGAAAAGAAACAGGTTGAAAGGAAACGACTCGTGATATTTTATGTTTTTCTTATTGTCAACAAATCCAATGGAAAGTTCAAAACCAAAAGAGAAGGCCTCATTGTTTTTTCTCTGTGCCATGGAGCTCAACTGCTTTTCAAAAACTATTAAAAAAACAAACATTGAGCTAAAGATTTCATTTAAACAAGATTTGAAAGACTTTGTTTTTTTGGTGGTGAAAACTTGTTGTGTGGGGTAAAAGTCAGGGTGAGGAAGTGAGCAAGTATTTAGAGAGAGACAAACACATTGTTGGTTTTGGTCTTTTCACTGGGTTTTCTGGCAAAAAGATAAAATGCAGATTTTGATTTCACTTGTCAAATCAAATTAAGAGATCATCAACGGTGTCTGGGCATTATAGTGGCTACTGTGAACTCATTTGATTTGATGCCATCATTCATTCACTAGAATGATTCAACACAGTCGAGATCCTTATGAAGAGAGGAACAGGCAGACTCAAACCCCCCCACGTCACACGAGAATGCACCTTGTTGTGCTTGTGTTTTAAGGCTCTTGGAAGATTTACATCACCAAAGGTGTCTTATTATTCCACGCATGGAAGCGGTGGCATGCAGTGTTTCGTGAGCTGCCTGCAGATTTGCATCCTCCCTGAGGAGGTGGTGACAGGCCCAGGCTAAGGATGATAAGAAGCCTCCTGCCAAACTTGGCTGATGGGGACTGAAACGTACTGTATATTCAGCTCACAATGCTTCACCAGCCCTGGGCTAATTCGCAGCGCTGCCTCCTTCTCCTCATTTCTGTTTCTAAGCCCGTCTAATTCCAGTGTGGATTTGATGGCGAGGCTGTGTGGAAGCCATGGGGGATGATTAGTGAAGTCATTCTAAGTGGATCATTTGTCTTAACTCCAGTGTTTACCTGTGCCACACCAATTAGTGCGAGTACAGTGTAAAGCTCCTCCTTGGTCAGCATGCCAGGCGTTGTGCGGTTGGCCGATGCCCAGATCTGCCCCAGTGCTTCCCTGGGAAGACCTGATGACATTAGTATTGGGTAGAGTTTGGCCGTGTCAATCCCTGCCGGAGTCATGGTGAAGTCAAAAACCTTCTTGAACATTTCTAAGGAAAGAAAAAAGGAAAAGGAAATATATGAATATTTGCTTGAAATAGAAAGGTAAAGAAATAAATTGTTTAAGAAATGAACTGAAGATTTATATTGTGTGTTTATGTAGTATAATGTCAGATACTGGACATGCTCGTGTATAAATGTTTACCAGGGACGAGGCTGTCATTGTAAACCCAGGCTGGTACCATGGGCTGGATGTGCTCTTGTTGTGGGTACACGCCAACACCTGCTGTCACAAGCACAAGCACAAGCACGCACACACACACACACACACACACACAGTTAGTTGTTATAGCTAAAGCCTTGTCCAGGCATACGATTTGCCAAGCCTCTTGGCAGCTGAGCCCTGCTTGTATCGAACTCAACAAAATCATACACCTGATGTCTGGAAGGCTCGTGCAGATTTAAAGCTCCCCTGCACTGAATCACAAGCGTCCTGCCACGTCAGACATCTATAAATCAGTCTGTGAGCCATGAACAGCTTCAAGGAGAGGGGAAAGAGGAGACTGCCTTGTAAGAAAAAAATAACTAAAAAGATCTAATTTTACTGCTGACATTTACATAAATACACTTTTCTTTTCTTTCTGCAAATAGGCTAACAAATATAACAAGTATAAAAAGAAGCTACGGCTCATTTTGAGTTTCAAACATTCTGTCTGCAAGGCATGTGTTTACTCAGGCAGCCACTTTGCACATAATAGTCCCATCAGTCTAGGGCAGTTAAATGAATCTTATTAGAAATCTCCCCAGTCTCCATGATGAGCCTCTATATTTCCCTCGATGACACGGACACAGACAAACAAATAACAGCACAACGGAGCAGCCAAGTGGCATGCACAATCAGCCTTGGATTAGGCACGGGCCCCGGTGGCACCTGCCAGTCCATGCGCATCCATTTTAAACCAAAGCAGTCAGCATGCGCCAGAGGTTGGTCTCCGAGAGGGTGTTACACAGCGAGGGACCAGACGGCAGCTTATTGAGTCAGCAGGTATTACCCCAGGACCCCGACAGACACAGTCCATTTTCCACAATGTGTGCAGACAGCGCCAACACGAGAAGGCCCCTCTAATAAGATTTGGCCTGAAGTGACAGAGGTGTAAAGCAGGCAGAAATAAGAGCAGAGACTTGGCTTGGGAGAAGATGTAAAGACACCGGGTAGGGTCCCTCAAAGACACGGACACTCCATGGCCGTGTCTTTGCAAAAAGACAAACTCCTCGGTTGTGACTTGTAACAGCTGTAAAAACAAAAACAAAAAACTGATGTTGTCTTTGCGTCTTCTCGCTCTCAGAGGTTAAGAAAATGTCTTAGTTTTGACATAAACTACAATAGTATAACGCCCAGTCCACCACAAGTATGAGCCAATTATGACCCAAAGAGATAGAATAGATCAAGCTGCTGCAAAAAGGTACAGAATTATTTTGGCAGGCATAGAAAGATGGAAAATATTTCTCCAGGACAGAAAGAAAACGACTTGATTGAGTGTGTTAATACTGCGGAAAAGCAAGGGAGAGAAGGAGAAGCTGTAAAGTCTAATAAGCAGGCACTTCTCTCACCACTGTCACTACTGATTTGAGGAGACGAGTCAGCAGCTGATGGGGGGACGCTGGGTGCTGACACCGGGCCCTCAGGTAGCTTTTCTGCGGCGAAGACGGAACTCAAGTCCTCAGGGGCCGCAGCCCAGTTCCTCGCTCTAGTGCTGGATTCAAACTGGGCTGAAACTTTAGCTTTAGGACCCATTTTAGCCAAGCTCTGCCTGGACTTAAAGCTAACGTGGGCCGTCTTATCGGCAGTAAGATCGCATGAGGAGAAAAGCTTCTCTTCCAGGGACGGGCCTAGAGGGGTGAACGAGGAACAGGTTTCTTGATAAACACACTTGCTATACACAGCAGCTGAAGTTTACTATTTCTCTGAAGCAAACTTCACAATTACGCATGCTCTATTTAGGGGGGTGTTTACTTACACTTTTGGTGCATAACTGTGAAATTCCTTACTTATTTGAAGAACCGCACTGAGGGTTAAATGGGAGAAAAGGGGCACCAATGGAAATTGTGTTTTTGGTCTCATGTAATATGTAATTGAAGGTGCATAATATGGGAGGAGGGAATGGAAATTAATAGCTGCTGCAGTGTTTTATCACTGCGGCAGAGGAAATTGCATCTGAAATTTAACATCTGGGAAATGCAGGTGTAAAATCTGCTACACTGTTTAATCACACACACACACACACACACACACAATGCTTATTTACAGTCAGTAGTCAAGTCCTATGTTTGAAGCAGCCAGTAATACTTATTAAATAGGTCCTGTTTTCTTTTTCCATTTACAGAAATAATTGTCAAACAATCTCCAAAACGTATTTTTTAAAACACATTCAGTCTCTGATCTTTTTGTTCCGCTGACAATGTTAGGCAATTTACAAATGATTCCTCACATACAGCCTTCCTCTTGTGGTGTGAATACATGCTTGCAGTCCTAAAAGTGTACTTAGTGTATTTATGTTTGGTTTACTGTCACACACAGTATGTGTTTTCTGCACTTTACGTGAGGTCCTGCTACATAGTGTATTAATCCTGCATTACCACCGTGTAGAAGGATCAATTAACAATGTCAAATTTCTTATGCGACCTGCAGTTTTGATCCGACATTATCTGAACAAAAAGGGGAAAAAAGGGTTTCCCACATCAAGCTGCGAAGTTAGTGAAGTAAGTAAAGGTCTCTCTTCTCTTCTATCAGATGCAAGTGATCCTCAGGCCTAATCTAATCTGCTTACTCCAGATGCTAAACAAATAGGTCAGAAAGTGGGAGATGACACTCGATGGAGCCGTTGCATTTCTCTGGACAGAAGGTGATCTCTCTGTCCTGTCATTCATAGTCTAGAGACCAGAGGGCTGTCAGAGCAGCTGCTCATCCGAGAGATTAGACGGCAGATGACACACGACAGGGACAGTCTTCTATCAGTGCACAAAGCATAAATGGATTTTGTATCACTGCCGGATTCAGCTACTATACAGTTAAAACCTACTGAGAAACATGCTCGCTGTCTAAAAATGAAGCAAGTTGTGTTTTATTTATCTGTCTGGTAACTTTAAACGTTTAGGTAATGAGGCCGGGCCATCCTGCTGTGCTGGCTGCACGCTCTCACACTGCAACGCAGGCCAAAACCAATCCAAAATCCAGACGTAGCAGTGACGTAGCACTACAAGTAAAAAATAATAATTCTCCAGATTCATTCAAAGTGTAAATGGTTGAGTATAAATCATGAGGACGGGAGGGGAGGTGTCAACAAAGCAAAAGAACAGTTACCTTGAAATGTAGATTGGGAGCTGGTGTTGGCAGCTGAGTGTTGGGTGACAGTGGGAATGGACGCAGAGGTAGGGAGGGACTGAGGGAGGGAGGAGGAAGAAGAGGACAGACCTGCCCTCAGTGAAGGGGATGAAGGTTGCACTTGGGCCTGAGAGGAGAGGTGGAAGTCGGAGGAGTGAAAAGCATTTACAGGACCCTGAACAAAGTCACTAAACTCGTCATTGTCCTCAGAGAAACCTGTTTTGGCAGCAGAGGGCGAAGACTGGACGTGGGCCTGAGAGGAGAGGCCGAAGGTGGAGGAAGTGGAGGAGGACGCAGGGAAGGAGGCAGGGAAGGAGGCAGGGGCGTCTAAAGGCCCCTGAAAGTCACTAAACTCGTCATTGTCCTCGGACAAATCTGGGGGGAGGGAGTGAGTGGTGACAGACGGGTGCGATGGCGATGAGTCTGCAAAAATGAAGAAATAATGATGATGGCACAGCACATGACACACTACAATGGAGAATGAATTAAGGGCTGCACAGTGCACGAGTGAGATAAAGACTATTGTATGCAAGACCACAAATTGTAGAACTGCAAAATTCAACCAATATCTAGACATGCAGCATTTAATTAATATTCACATTTAATAAAAAGAGAATTGAACTACTGATTAACTGCAGCATTTTTACAAACGCTCTACAGCAGTCCCAACCTGTGAGTCGGGACCCCTCAAATGGATCAGAGGATAAATCTGAGGGGTCTTGGGATGATTAATGAGATCAAAGAGAAGAAAATACATTGTTCAGCAACATAAATGTATGTTCTGTTTTCTGGCTTTACTCTAATCTCCTGAAATCTCCTCCTGAAACGCACAGAAATAATTAAAGTGGGAAGAATCTATAGCGATAAGAACAAAATTCAGAAGGTGGACACTGATAAGCTGTATTGAACACAGTGTGCAACAAGTGATAATGACATTGCTGACAGGTGTACAGATGAAAAGAGAGACGGGAAAAATTATTTGATTACAATAAAAAAGTGATTAAGATTATCTGTGTTATACACTCGGACAGAAAATCCCAATTTTGGCTCATCTGGCTGCCAGCTGGGCAGCCATCATGCCGACCTGCCTCTAATCCAGTTTATATGCACAGGAGGAGGCATTTCCACAGAGCTACAGAGAGCAGATATGCTGATGGGGAGGCAAAACAGGAAAAACAGGAAAAATCCCAGAGATTACATCGAAAAGCGTTCGAGGTGAAGGTACCTTGCTTCTTGGTCTGTGATGACGGAGTGGGATGCATCTTTGCGTCTCTGCTGAAGCCATCCAGGTTGCCTTTGATTGCCTCCAAGGCATCGTCGCGGCTCTTCTCTCCTGTCTGAGCACAGGATAATAAAGGATCAAGAGCCCGACAGGTTACAAAGGCGAGTGGCGGACATGCCAGGGAAACAGGAAAATAAACAGGACGTGGCGAGAGACTCACCTTGGGTTTGACGCTGCTGAGCAGCCTCAGCTTCTGTTTCTGCTCCTCAAACTGTCTTCGTTTCCTGTCCTCCTCCAGCATCTTCTGCTGCTGCTCCAGACGTTTTCTAAAGGGCAAGAAGAGTACAGGCATTATTTATGGAGAATTGTATGCAGTTTCAGCATTTACATAAACAAATGAGAAGAAAGAAAAAAAGGAAAAAAAGGAGGCTCCAGTAGGTCCTATTGGCTCCCATCAATAATATAATTACCATTCTTTCCATTTAACACAGTAATCATAAATTAGAATTTCCTTTATTTTTCTTCTTTGGGTCGAGTTTTGTGTTTTTATTGTAATCTGCTTTCCTTTATGTTTATACATTAATTTGTATTGAAATGCTGGATATATACGTTTGTATAAAATAATGAAAATCACAAAAGAGTATAAAAAAGACATTTTGACAAGGAAGTCAAGGCGTTTACAAACGGCATTTCGTAAGTTGTAAATATACTGGGGGTTTCATTTAACCAGCTGTAGCCACAAATATAACATCTGAATTTAAAATCCTGAAATCATCAATATAAAAATCTGCCCTCATAACAAAGCTATACGGAACATTGAGGGATCACCAGCGGACCAACTCACTGACATTACCATCCCAACAAACGCGGCAAAAAATATGTCTTTACAGCTTTTGTGCTAAAAATGTGATACACATTACACAAAGAAGAACCATGATCTCAGTGTAAAGGTGTCTTACTGGTGCTCCTCAGCCATTTGTTTTTGCATGTCAGCAGTGTACTGGGGTCCAGCCGGTCTCATACCCATAAACTGTGGCTGACCCAAGAACTGCATCCCAGGGGTCTGCATCCCAATCGCCATCCCACCCTGTTAGACACACAAAGACAAACAAAAACAAACAGCAGCTCAGATATCTCATTAGCATTCCTACTGTCAAGCTCCTTTCACTTGATATTAAATGCTCACACCAAGGGACAGCAATGCAATTCAGAATGACGTTAATGGACGTCACCGGTATGCAATAAATTCCCGTTAATGTGCTGTTGTTTTAAACCGTTTGTGACTAGATTCATTTGGAAGCACAGGGGGTTAAGAGGAGCTCTAAACATCAGTCTCCACTTCACTGAAATCAGTTCAATTAATTACGTGTTTATCAATGGAAGCCATTAGCAAATCTGTTAAAAACACTATAAATGCAGATGACAAAAAAATAAGGGAGCAATTAGAAGGACAATTTCACCTCAAAAACAAAACAGACAAACGCAGAATCAAGAAGATAAGTAAAAACTCTGCCCATAATCAAACACTAGCTCACCTGCATAGGCATGGCTCCCGGGGGCATCTGTCCCCCAAAGTTCATTCCCATCATGCCCTGCATGTTCGGCTGCATGACAGGAACCATGGGAAAGCCCTGCTGTTGCTGCTGCTGCTGCTGCTGCTGCTGCTGTTGCTGCTGCATGGGGACCATGACTGCACAAAAACACACAAAAACAGTGTATTCAATTTGAAGCATGACAGTGAGCCCAATTTAAAGTGCAAGAAAACGTGCTCCAAGTCTGTAGTTTGAAGAAGAAAAAAAAAGAGTCTGGACATGATTCAGTATTGCAAATCAATTTCCTGGACAGCTGGAAAAAACACAGGCTCAGCAACAACCAAATCTGTTTTTCTGTTGACTACTGTGACAGCTTGGAGCAAAACAAGAGCAGTGTGGAGGGGATGGGGGGGTGAAAAAACTGAAAAAGTGTGTGTTTGTTTTCCCAGATGCTGTGTGAGCCGACAGCCAGCTCCTTCTGGAGCCTCCAGATGATTCGCCATGTTAGGGCTCAACCGGGCTGAATAAGTGGCTTGTTTAGGCGGCTGCACACAATCTACTTTGTCTAAAATGACATGGCTAATGGGAGCATGTAATGACCCCTAAGAGGCGCTTGTCCTAGTGGTGTGTGTGGATGGTTTATCAGCTGTTACTGCAAAGTCAACGGCCTAAATATGACGAGCACAAGAAGCTAAATGATAGTACATCTGAGGCCCACAATGCACTACGCTGGGCATAGGTAACAAAGGCATGAGCTTCAATGTGCCGAATCCTAGCTGCTACTTTCTTCTGTCTAATGACTAACAGTGATTTTAAAAAGGGAAGGACCAAAGACCAATGAGAAGCAAGGCAGAAACAACCTGTGACACCCGACTAAACGTGCATTTGTGTGATCAGCGAAAGATGTGCTCTGAATTAAACATTTGATCAAGTACACTTGTTTTTTACTTGTTAGGACATCAGTTTTTCAGTATCTTGGTTTAATTCTCATTCCTAATATGATGACAGAATGTGCTAGATAATCAATTGTTCGCCTTTAAAACTCAAAATCCTACATCAGATCTTCAAGATGAAATTCAAAGTCAGAGGAAAAAATGCTCTCCATTTATTTATCAGTTTCTTACAATGAAACTGATCAAATAAATGTCAAATAAACAATTGTAATAGAAAAAGTAATAGTAATGTCGACTGCAAAATTACTCACCTTGTGGAGGTCCCAGGCCCCCTCCAACGGGATACATAAAACTAAAGAAAAAAAAAAAAGCAGGTTATGAGATTCAAAATAAGGCTAAAGAAAAATTAACAAAAAATTAGGAGGATCAGTATGAATTTGAAATGACAACTGAATAATAAACAGAAGCCTTGCTAATCATATGTGTGACACCACATTATGAGATCTGTGTTCACACAACCACTTGGGAGTATCCTATTGTGCCATTGCTGTTATTGTATCTCATTGTATTCAAAACCCCATGTTAATAAAAGCTGCTTTCACGACAAGCACTAAATCTGACAGGGAAAAAGGAAAGCTTCAATGAAAGCAGCAGTTACAGAACGAGCCTCGGAATGAGCCTTTGTTCTGCAAACTAAAAGCAGTGGCAGCTTGTTCATGAAGACCAAATTCAAGGTGAATTTCCATTAAAATGTTAATCATCATCACCAAAAAGCAGCAAAACTGGTGCAGTTTATCTTCCCTGGACTCGAATGAAAAACAGGAATTTAAGAAATAATCAGAGGAAGCCTCCACGAGTCGGCAAGTCTCTCCTCAACAGAGCCAACTCACACAGGCCTTCAGCTATTTGTCAAATAACTTATTACAACTCAGTTCTTCGGGCGGGAACTGATGATGCAGAGACAAACAGAAGAAAGAGCCGGCCGGGTCTCTGCTTCCCCGACTCACTCTAAGCTAAATTTGAGCATTACTAATCCAATAGGAGTGAAATTATCATACTGCTAACTTTAGTACCAACACAAATGTGCTAACAAAAGGGAGGCAGGGAACTCATTGTAACACAGTTCATGCATTTGCCAATGCAATTATCGACTCCCTGCGGCAAATAAGGAATCATTACGACATGAATTTGACTTCTACATGCTAAATTTACTTTTGGAAGCTTTGGATATTCATGTATTAAACTATTATTTTCCTTATCAGTTAACCCTTTTGATTATTCTTTGATTAATCGGTAAACTGTTTAGTCTGTAAACTGTCACTAACAGCTGAAATGGTCATTACAATTTCTTCTCATCACTCGTTTGTCTGGCCAACAATACAAAACCCAAATATATAAATGAAGTTTACAGTGATAAAAAACAGAGAGAAGCAGTACATACACATATTTGAGAAACTAGTAGTGGCAAAGTTAAGGCATCGATCAGATGTTGCCAATTTACTTATCACTTCAGCTCTATTTTACACGTTGCACCACAACGCTGTCTATACAAGAGGTGAATTTTCTGTACACAGATATATTATCAAGTTAATAAATATGCTTTAAAGCTTCTATGATCAATATTTTGAGATTAACAATGGATCAAATGACGAGCCCACAGAGAATTATCACAAAACTGCAGCTCTTCTCAGCTCTATGGGGCTTTATGGGGTCTTTCAATTTCTTGTTTTGTTCTCCGACCCCTGACCTTACTGTTTTGTGTCAGTCTCACCGCTCTCATCGGTGCTGTTTTCAGCAGCAGCCGGCAGCTGTTCTCAGTGAAGATTTAAGCTCTGCACACTACCTGCTCAGCAACAGACAAAGTAGCTGGTGAACATAGTGGAGCATTGAGCAGATAGAAACACTATTCAAAAACAACGCTATTGCTGCTCCTCGTCTGCTGGATGTGTGAACAGACAACTTAATAACTTCATGCCAATGTTGTGTTTACTGCTCTGCTGCCCCCAAGTGGCCCACAAAACAGTTGTAAAAACAGTGGGCAACATTTTAAAGGGAGTGTGCAGTAATGCCATCACAGAATAACGTTTTGATCCACAGAGCTATTTATTGTGTTCTATTGCTTTGTGTCTGCCTTTTCATCTGGTGGTAAATTAATAAAGCTTCCTGATATAAGAAGACAGCTTCATGATGTGAAAACAATTATAGAGGCATCTCTAATTTTTAAATGTGTGTTTGCATTTAAAGGACATTTCAATTACATTTGTTTTGCTAAGGAAATAGAAGAGGATTCCCATCACACAGTACTGATGTAATATGACAGGGTGTTATTTTCAGTAATGGTGCTCGACTAGGAGGATTTCAGACGCTCGCATCTGCTCCCTGTAAGATTTGCAGCTTAAAGAGCTTTTGTAGGAGCACCAACAGCGCTGCTGCCCACCATCCTGCAGCAAATAACAGGTCACGGCCGAGCAGATTAACATAGAAGGAGATAAGCAGTTACAGCAGCTGTGGACAGACACCAGGCATGCCGGTGCCTTGTAAAAGGCCTGTAATCATCCAACAGCTATCATCAAACTGTTTTGAAAGCTGGGAGACAGAAGGCAGGGTCAGGTGTTTCACTCAATGTCATCATCACTGAGGAGGTAAACCTAAAATGACTTCAGCATGTTCTGAAGCTTCTCTTATAGCGGAATATCCAGTAGACATTAAATCACTCTTTAAAGGTGAAATACGGACTGATAAAGTTATTAATGGTCACTGAACCTATTTCTTTCTCTGCAGTAGTTAAAAAAAAGAAGAAAGAAAACAACATAATTCAAGCTGAAACGATAAGTCCATTAGCTGATTAGAGCCACAATTAATTTCACAATCAACAATTTTGATCTATTTAAGACATTTATCAAGCAAAACATGCCAGGTAGTTAATTATCAATGGACTGTTGGTCAAAGAACACAAGCAATTTGAAGATGTCACTTTGGGTCTCAGAAGATTGTGATAAAATAATCAGAAGAAAAATGTATCTATCTAAAGATAACATTGTTCTTTGCAGTCCTAAAGACTACACAATATCTGATTTGGATCTTGTTAATCACTTATGTGGCCAGACACAATCCAGGGACCGAGTCACGTTGAGTAAACCCCCTTATTTATTTGGATGTTTACAAGTCCACCTTTGACACTGGACCCAAAGGCCCCTGTCCTGCTTCCATACACTAACATGGCAAAGACAAACTAATTGGTCTAGGCTATTAAAACTGAGTCACATAAATTCACCTCTGGATATCATAAATTAAATCAAAACCACGTTCCAAATTCCCCAGAACTCCAAAACCACAGATTAGATTTCCACTTATAAGTCCAACATGGAAATGTCAACAGTTACAAAACACACCCCAGAATGATACACTCTTAACAAGAAGGTTATTACAACTATATTATCTATTATCATACACTCATGTGGTCACATGTTTGACAAATAGTGTAATCACATGGTCCGCTGTCACCGTCTCCATGGGGGAAAGACAGCCTCTGCAACTGTGACTTAACAGCGTAGCATCATTACATAGCCTATATTCATTTACTTGTTTACTCCAAACACCTACAAAAGGTTGCTTCAGTTGTCATGTAGGTTTTTTAAGCTGCACTACTGCTCCACCTCCTGGCTTCTCGGTCCGGCACTCCTGACACAATTTTACTTTGTTACTGTCGTATTATCATGTCTGGCAGCCAAACACACTGCACTGAAACCATCCAAAACAAACCTCTATCACAGTACATCACCATATATGTATACATGTATATAGCCTATATGAATGAGAAACTGTTAATGGATAACATAACCACACACAGGAACATCGGTTTTTTCACTAATACGGCAAATGAAATACCATACAGGTCAAAGTACTTCATCACATAACACAAAACATCCTGTAAAAATCCAACATTGCCAATAAAACAGTCCTGCTGGTTGATGTGAAACACTGCCCACAACGGCCTAATGCACCCAGACACGCTAACAGGACAGTTAACACAATATAAACAGCATTGGTATAGCAACATTTCTCACAGTTGACACATTTATCTCATCTCACACTATATTGTCATCCTGCCCGAATTTAATTCTATGAGTTTAATGTCATCCATCAGTGCCCAAAGGGGGGGGCTTTATCAACAGCAGTGGAAAACGTAGCACTGCAATTTCCTCCAGGTCTTCACATTACACCTGTTTTTTCCTACTGTCCACACTCACCTACATTTGTGAGGGTTTTGGTTTCACCTGTCAGATCAGTATCTCATAGCTAGTTGAGATGCTTGTAACCAGAGCATATGCATTATTCAAGCTGCTCGAGCTCAGCCTATGAAAGAATCATGAGTCTGGGCTTTTCGTCTCCTCTGCAGACCATCATCACAAGGCTCTCCTAATATACAACTATTTACTGGTTAGATATGTGGGAGTGTGTGTGTGTGTGTGTGATTCAGTAAAGATCTTCACTTCCCATCTGTTTCACTTTCTTACACACTCAACAGTACACCAACATGATACCCTTATTGCAGATAAGATATTAGTCCGAAAAGGTCTGATCTTAAGTCTTTCAGCCGTCCACAGGCCTATCTACACAGGTGCTAGCTATTTTCTGACAATGCTACGAGAGTGATGTGCATTTCTTTTCAATAAGTTTTATATATCAATAGATACCGCGAGCGGCAGGCATAATAACGGACCCGCAAGACATGCCACGTGAAATGTGTTAATATATAAACGTTGCGGCATTGTTTTGGTCTACTCCGAGTATAGCCAGGCAGCAGAACCAGCTAGCTAGCGTTAGCTTCCCCAACAACCTAACCTAACGTTAGCTGTGACACCTGACAACCAGCCATCTCATCTCATCACCCTGCCTCGACAACAAAAGCAGCCTTTGTCGCTGTCTTTGGGGTCCTTTTGTGTGATTAACGTGTTGCTAGGCGGCACCCCGAGGAGGATCATTCACAAATTATTTACAGTTTAGCGACACAGATGCTTTCAAAAGGATAAAATACCTGCTGCCTCCTCCAGATCCTGGCCGCAGCGCCATCTTGATAACACCAGTCACTAGTAAGATGATGACGTCAGCAGTGACGGAGGGTGTGCCAGAGACTAACTTGCCCCTGAGTTCAGTCTCTCAGGCGCAGCTCACTTCCTGCTCCCAGGCTTCTCCTCCTCTCAAATCAGCAGTGGTGGAATAT
>JAVQJL010007526.1:0-15495 GCA_036024295.1 Nannoperca obscura
GGTGTGGATCAGTGAGTCGATGTCTCGCTCACTCCTGGCATTCAGCTTGATGTCATCCATGTAAAGGAGGTGGCTGATGGTTGCTACATTTCGTAGCCGGTATCCGTAGTAATCTAAATTACCCACGTTCACGGAACCTTTTTTAAAGATTGTATTTTAATGTATTATAAGGATCCTCCTTTGCAAATCAATAAAAATGTTGTCCTCTATCTGGAAAAACATCACAGTCCCGCCTTCCATTTTTACACATTTTAACCCTCTATCTAAAGGGTCTGTTGTTTCACTGGAGTTTGACGTGAGTGTCATGACATTTCATGTGTCAGCGTGATATGAGTGAGAAATGTGCACAATTGTAATATAAAACCTGTCCTACCATGACACAGAAGACTGAGTCAAGGTTTCATTAGTTTAAATAAAGAAAAGAAAAAGTTCAGTAAAAAGTATTAAATGTTTGCAGATCTGTGCAGGTTTGTTTGCTATGGAAACCATAAGGTATTAATATCAAAAGTCTAAGTGGATTTCTCACAAGCTTCTGTTGCCTAGTATCCAGCTCTAAAGCTTCCACAGCATCCAACAATGTGTTTCTCATACCACAGCATGCTCATCCCTGTGTTGTGCTTTCGATTTCTCCTAGAGGAATCTAAATACATCAGTCGGGCTAAAGTTACAAGCTGCTAGCTATCCTCAGGCTTTGCATAACCTCTAAATTTCCCCATTTCTTCCGCTCTCATTATTTCCTCTTTTTCTCCTATGTTACCATCTACTCCAATTAAAACCATATGTCTTATTCTTTCCCAATCAACTCTCTCAGTTTATTTGCCTATCTAAGGAAATGTAATACACTCACATGTTCAAAAGCACCCCAATTGCCTTCCCTGTGAGGTGACTAGCTAATGGCATTGTGCTCAGTGCCTGCTATTGTCTCCAATGGGGTCCTTTACCCAATTGCATTACATAATACTATCTATGGGCCCTGCTTTGAGTGTCTACGCGGATGTATTCATGCCTGTTAGAAGTCAGCAAGTAAAATGTCCCCCGCACCGTGTAATAGAGTGATTATCCCTGATTTGATGCAGGGAGGATTTTGTTGTGGTGGCTTGAGTTGTGTTAAAGGGAAACTCCGGTATTTTTAAACCCGGGCTCTAAATGAACACATTTTGGGCTCGAAATGACTAATACGTACCATTTGTTTTGTTATTGGTCCAGTGGATCGCCTCCATCAGCATCTATGAATATAGTGAAATGGCTGCAACAGAATCCTTTGGGGCAACTGCACCCTTCACAGTAGAAAGCAAAAAGTCTTGCACAAGGAAGACAAATGGAACTTACCCTTTATCAAAAAAGTCTGTCTCTGCAGACATCCTTTCCATAATGTTGTCATACACTTTGAATAATAATCTGAGCCTGTCAGTGGCAAAAAAAAGCACCGTTAGTGCACTTTGTAGGGTGCAGTTGCCCTAAAATGATAACGTTGCAGCCATTGCAGCCCGTTCCCAGATGAAGGCGGAGGCGATCTACTGGACCAATTCCAAAACTAATGGTAAGTATGGAGGTTCCCTTCAACCTCCAGTTTTGTAGTTTGCAACTTTTGGATAAATGGTAAATGGACTTTACTTATATACTGCTTTTCAAACTTAACAGGTCCTAAAGCACTTAAAGTACAGATTGCTCTCATTTACCCACTCAAACACCATTGTTGAAGGAGCTGTCCCAACCCAAGCATGGGATTAATGGACGACCCACTACCTCCTAAACAACAGCCGCCATATTTCTGATTATATTATCTTGATGTGCCCGTTAAGTCTCATGACCTTTAGGTCCTAGGAAAAAAGCATTCAAAATCTAGCACGGCATTTCAAAAATGCATGAGCACCTACGACAAAATAAGCCTGTTTTATATTTCATGAAAAGCTAAGGCTTTCTGTCCAGATTATTATCTTTCCCGCTTGGTGGGCTTTTCACTGTCTTCTTCATCTTCAATGAAAAACCTGCCTTTTGTCTCCTTTCTCAGTAGATTCTGTTAACACATTGAAAATATAATCTACCAATGGGGAAAATACTGGAATCTTTTATTTTTGGGTGCGAAAGACAATAATAAATTATGATTCTAGTGTCTGACAATCTTTTTTTTATAGAATGAAAAGGAAAAGGAAAGGCTCAATCTTGCAAGAACATGTCATAAACTATGTTGGCAAAGATTCTGGTCATGTCATTTGTCAAATCACATTAATTGAACCCTAGTGTGTGATGTCGCGTTGTTACACATGTGTACTCTACTATTTAACTGACACTTAAAAGTTAGTGGGTGCTGCAGAGTGGTTTAATTGTTGAATCTGTATCTACAAAATTTGACTCACCATATTGAACTATAGAAGTAGACCCAATTACATATAATTACCAATTATATGAGGTACCTCTGTTAATATACTGTATGAATGTTCCTTTTTGTGTGACAGGTGGGAAACCTTGGTCTGCTCTTCATGTTGCTGTTTTTCATCTATGCAGCTCTGGGAGTGGAGCTGTTTGGAGAGCTGGGTAAGTCTGCCCTACCCCCAACTTGTTGCTGATCAAGTGAAATGTGATAATAAGATATGACATATTCCTTTTTAAATTATAGCTTTTGAAAGCAGTGTCACTAATTACTACAACACTACAACATGGCTCATCAATGTTGCGTTTGTTCAGTAGCCATCAGGGGTGCCCCTCTGCCAGCCTACGCTGTTGTGTCTAAATTAGAAATCAGCTTTCCACTTTCTTATTGACTGGTCTAATACAGGAAAATTATCTACAGGTTCATTTTTTTATAATCATGTCTCTCTAAATTTTTTGGGCCCAATCAGAATGAAATATGTATCGACTAACCTTCATGACAAACCTTTTCTCAAGATCTGTAGTAATTTCTTGAAATCTTTTTAATCGTGCATCCTGTACAAAAAGGCAAACAAACTGATGGAATGGTGCTTTAAACTGTGTACATCTCTCTTGCTGTAAGTGAAAATGAAGAAAATTATAAGCTTTGAGTCAAAATCAGGGACTGTGAAATTATGATCAACCAGCCAAAGAATTAAGTTTAATAAACGTGAGTCTTAAACACAAGATTAAAGGTTTATTTTCATTCCTCCCGTTCTTGGATCCATAGGCTATAGACTTGAAATTCATTTCAACCTATTATCCAGTGACAAATGTACACCTATTCTTGGTTGACTTAATATGTTTTTGCCCTATGACTTTGTCCAATTTTAATTTTGATGAAAACATAATGGTGTCCAAATCTTGTCTGCTTGCAATATAAAAGGTCTTCTAATCAGTGTGCTCCAGTCCTTTGTTTCTCTGTGGGAATTTTGTTTGCCTCATTTCTAAGTCAGCAGTGTGAACAGACACAAACACAAAGATACAACACAGCTAAGAGAAGAAACCAATTTAAAATTGTGATCTCTCAGATAACCTTCGTCAAAGTTTGACGTCTCCAAGGTTTCACTCTCTGAACCCTTTCTTTACCTTCTCCCCCTATTTCTTTTCACATGACGTCTTGTTTCAGTCTGTAACGCTGACTACCCCTGTGAAGGAATGAGCCGACACGCCACCTTTGAAAACTTTGGAATGGCCTTTCTCACACTCTTCCAGGTTTCCACCGGTGACAACTGGAATGGCATCATGAAGGTACTTCAGAACGAGTTCATATCAGTCTTATCTCTTGACATTTGTATTAGCTGATCGGGTTTCTCTTTCCTCACCCCATCTCCTATGTAGCACACATTTTCTGAAATGAGAGTCAATCAGTTAGTTGCCCAAACCTATTTTATAACAATTGCAGCACAGAAAGATGCAGAAAAGCAGAATTGTAATTGAAGGTCCCAGCACCAGATGATATTTAGAATAAGAAATGTGGTGGTGGTGAAAAATGAAATGTGCACTCATCAAATCCTTCTATGGGTGAATAAAGATTCAAATTTACACTCACAAAATCAGAGTATTTGACACCCTCTTCATTCTCTCATCTAACACTTCAATCAAAGTCTCACTCTCTAATCAAAGCCAAGTACGTGGAGCTCTTCAAATTGTACCACAGCCCATATCCGAGAGCAAGTTAATCAGAGATGATTAGGCTCTTTAAAAGAGCTTGACTGCGAACGAAAGGAAGACAGAAAGTAAAATTTGTCAGGACTCGAGTTTTCAACAAACTAGATTGTTTGACATTTGACAATGTGCTCTGTAAAGATATTTTTTGTCGGAACAAACGAGCAATTTGAAGACGTCATCTTGGGACATCTTATGAACCAAATTATGAATCGTTTAACCTGAAAATTTTACATATTAAATTGTTCCCTGCACAGTTTTTGACAACTAGTAGCGCTATGGAGCAGTTTTTTGTGAGCGGGTCCCTGTTGATTTTTGTATCGTGCATTCACATCAGGACACAGATGCTTGCTCGTGAGCATACGTGATGCGATACACATCCCTGACACCAGGTTGAGGCTATTCAACTCATCTACAGGCGGCAGTAACATGCAAAGAAACGTAGCAATGAGCCAGCAAAGGCATTGGAGGCCAATAATGGATGTAAACAAATAAATGTTTTACGAGGAAGGAAATGCATTCAATAGTGTGTAAGACCTCAAGGATACACACAAAGCAGGCACTCCGACCGTTGAGTATTTTGTTGCACAGCGCATGGTGTACAGGTGGGAGCTATGGAGCCAGAACAGTGACAGCAAGATGACAATGACATTGTTCAGATTTTGTCTTTATGTCACTGTTATTTCAGTTTCTTTTGGCTTTTATTTATGTTTTACGATGTAATTTTCTTTTTTACGATGTCAGTTTTTTGGTTTCAACTCTCCATCACTGTTTTTAAATGTACTACTTATTTGAGAAATCACTGCTGAAAAGAGGTTTTGTCCCTTTTGGCCGCTCCACGAACAGCTGTTATGCTGTTAGCAAAGCTGCCTTTGGAGCTGCCGAGATTTGCATCCCAACTTTCATGCTGTGCTACCTGGATACTGCTGAAACTTCTTTTCAGCAGTATTTTCTCAAATAAGTAGTGAAAGTAATAATGGCCTGGGGTGTGGTTGCCATGAACAAATAAAAGCGGGGGGAAGGACGCACATTTAGGGCATAGCTGTCTGTTTGTCTCTGCCGCTGTTTGTTCACGTACAAACATGGCTGTAACCTGACGTTAGCTAGCTGTCATGTATTAGCAAAGGTTAGCGCTCTGACCTCTGCCAGACTAACATAACGTCAGTTAAACTGAACCCAGCCCGGTTCTGTGTGAGCAAACAACGGCAGAGAGAACCAGACTTGCTGTTGAAGAGTTCCCAGTGAACTCGTGGAGGACAGCGCTGTAGGTTTGCAGTGATACAGAGACTTCTGAGTGGACGAGAGGACGGCTGGTCCAGGAACAGTGAAGATGTGATGTGATGTTCTAACCTTAGTATGCAGATTATACGTCAATCACGTTCTCCTGGCCCCTCCTCTCAAACCCCTCCTCTCTACAACAAAACAGTGACAAAGAGTTGAAACCGAAAAACTGAAAAAAAAAAAGCGTGAAAAGGAAGTCACTGAAAAACATTTACAAAAAGACAAAATCTGGACACTGTCATTGAAAAACAAAACAAAAATCAAGTTCAGGTTTTCTTTTCGATGCCAAATCTTGCTGTCACTGTTATGGCTCCATAGGAGCATGGGTTCACTGAAATGATCAAGCGAATTGGTATGTTGGTGGAAATTGGGTCTTTGCATTGAGAAAAGATTTCTCTGAAAATAGCTTCTGGTGCAATTGAAATGATTCTCTGTTGTCAGCAGCTGCTTTCAGATCTCCACACTAGGTTTTACCGTTATGAGAAAGGTCTGGCTGAACCCATTATTATTCTGGTGTAGTGGAAAAAACACTCTCTGGCTTGTTTGTATTTTTTTTTACTAATCGCTATTGTCTTGGACAGTGGTAAACCATGGATGCAGTGGTGGTGCCCTTGCAAAATAGTGTACTGAAAAAGTGCTGGAATGGCTCTGTGATTCAGACTACAGCTGCTTTAGACTGTAAAGCCTCTCCTGCAGTTCATTGGATCCCTGCAGCAGTCTGAAGGCAGCAGTTCTGCACCAGAATACATAGTATTATGCACGGCTGTCGGCTGTGTTTACCTTGATTAAATCAAATGCAGATGACACCCCGCTGCTACAGTATAATCTCACACACTGCCTGTCTATGAGGAAGACATCGGATTACCGAAGCTCATCAATTCTGTGCATCGCAGCCTCTTTTCCAACTTTTTATTATGCAGCAAACACCAGCGTGTCACAGTTTAAGCTCTGCTGTGACCATTTACGTATGAAATGCAATAGAATTATGACTGATCATAATAATAGCTTGGTGACGCCCACACGCATGAGCACAATACCTACTGTTCTGCACTTTAATTGTTAGCCGATTAAAATGTGTTCTGGTGAGTAACACCAATGTAAACTGGCGCTGTAGAGTCTGGATCTGTGGTTGCTCCTGCTGAATTGAAAATTGAATTGAATATCTGATCCCTTTAGTAACTTTCTGATTTTAGAACTTTTTTATCTACTGTATAATGCTACCAACACACACACACACACACGTCGTGTCACCTTTGGTGAGCTGAGGGATCTCCTTAGGCTGTAGACAGAGGGATCCGCATAAATCACATCGTCCCTCATCCTCCCAGGAAACCGGTCAAAGCGAGTAGATGGCGATCGAGCCGGCGAGGAAAAGGTGGGTGGCACCGGTGAATAGGGCCCGCCTGATGACAAGGATGGTGACCTAGGCACAGACCTGGAGCGTGGCTGGATGGACAGACGCCTCATGGATGTTTCCATCCCGCTATAGTACTGTGGACCCCATTGGTCCCTGGGCATTGGGGGTCCATAAAGGTGATGGGAACCATCTCTCAGCGAGTGGCGCTTCTCCTCCATATTCCAGCGTCGGTCGTATCCCCCCACAGCAGAGACCGAGCAGATGCTGTCAGGTCGGACCCCTGGCGGGTACAGAGGGTACTCCTCCACGTACTGGGGGCCACCAGGGTAGCCGTAGTAGTCAGCCGAGAGCCCAAGGCTCACTGGGTAATAACGACATGGGCTGGAGGGACAGGAAAAGATGGAGCTCTAGATTTAGGGTGTAACATTTATTTATCACATGTAGCCTCTTCATTTTGTTAGATAAAGGCTATGCTAGAATAAACTCAATTTTTGTGTTGGAGGCCCACTATTTGAACACCCATCTCATGCTACCTTGATAAGACCTTTTTAATATAATCTATAATAAATGTCACCTTTATTCACTATGCAAATGGAAATTAAATGCATTTAATAAACCACTTTATGAGCCAAATACTGTAAATGAGTACAATGTGAAGGTGTTTCCTTATAATGTCACACCCAGTGTTTTTGCAGGTAAAGGATTATAGTTTTGTCAGTGAGCTTTGGATCTCAACAAGGCTGTAGTGAAACTGAAACATTACTGTATGTGTAGACAATGTATACAATTCTAGCATCTTTCAAAGTCTGATAGCATAAATATTTGTGTAGAGAAAATTTTGACAATTCCAGACTTTTTTTTAAAGATACCACTACAAGTGTGGATCCCATCTGATTTGACATGGGGGATTGAGAGTTTACCAACCTCAAAGCCCGAGCCTGAGAAAGTAGACTTCTCAAAGTGACTGCATGCCTCGAAAATAATGAATAATAATGAATAATGAAGGTGCATGTGGGGGGACACGTGCACGCGCCTAGTGAATGACCACAGTGTAAGCTCATTGTTAATGCAGCACCATCAGGGTCCTTACAGTATGCCCACGAACACTGGAGAACCCTGGCTATACCTGTTGATGTCCTCCTGGGAGGCCATGCCTCGCCGCTGGTTTACCCACTGCTGCAGCTGGGCCATGGAGCTCTTTCTCTGGGCCAACCTCTCTGGAGCCGTCCTGGGCACAAAGCCTCTCCTCAGCACCACGTTCTCCTGCAGCTCCCTGGCATCATCTGATGGGCCAGTACCCCCCTCTGGGAGTCCCTGGGGAACACGATGTGCACTGTGACTTCGGGATGGAGGGGGTTTGCTAATGCTGTTGTGGGGCATGGTGTTACGAGGGCCATAGTTGCTCCAACCATTTTGATGGTGATTTGGGTGGGGGGCATGGTCAGGACTAGGTCCTCCCCCTTCATCTTCACCTTCACCTCCGCCTTCTCCTCGTCTTCCGTCATTATTTTTCCCCTCCTGATCGGACCGGGGGGTGGAGGGTGGGGATGTGTCAAGGCTGTCGATCCCGTTGACCTTAGGGATGGGGGTCAGGTCACTGTCAGTCTCAATGCGTGTTTGTGTGTGTGGATGCTGTTGTGTTTGTGGGTTGGGCGCCTTGGGCACCTTGGTATGGGTGAGATCAGTGGTGTCCGAGTTTGTTCTGTGGAGTTTGGAGGAAAAAGAAAGCATGAGAATAGACAGGCAGCTTTGGTTTGTTTCAAGATCACAGAGAGTTAATTAACGTCCAGAAAGTCTCGACACCAGCCCAAGTACAAGAACACATGTAAGAAACCCTAAATGGTGATTTTGTTCAGTTACTGTACCATGGGTTCATTACTGGCCTATCTTTGGCAGCTTGTGCACCATGCTACAGAGCCAAATGCCTAGCTACATTTAATGTTTAAAATATAATCATACCATCAAGAAATGTGGTCCAAAGAGAATATTTTTCTTCTTATTCAAGAAATCCTCCACAAGTGCTCATATTTGCAACTAAGAAAAAGTCAGAGCTTGTTAAAGAAATTGTTAGATATAGCTGTACAATGAATGGAAGACAATATGCAAGTGTAAATATCACATCCAACAACCATGTGTCTCACAGTGGAGTACTTTGCTGCAGATGACAGTGTCCTAATAGCACCACCAGATGGCACCAAAGTAAGAACATTTAAAAAATCAAATCCTATGCATAGTAACTTCAAAATATGTATAGCACAGGCCCCGTCAAATAGACTCTGGAGGATATGTTTGTGTACTGTGTGTTCAGTATGGCTCTGTGTGAACCGACCTCTGTGTTGGTGGGACGTTGACCTCTGCAGCCTCGCTCATGGCTCTAATCCAGTCTTCCTGCTCCTCATGGATGTCTGTGCTGAAGAAATATGTTCTTGTCCCAGCATGCTCCGCCTGCATGCAAAACACAACAGGACCCTTCAACTCCCTGTCCTCACCCACCTCCTCCTCCTCCTCCTCCAACCACACCTGCAGAGGGAAACAAAACACAGAGGCAGCACATAAGTAAACCATCCCCATCATCTTCATCAGCAGCAATCAACTCATGCAATGAAGAAGCAAGCATGCATGCTAATTCAGGTTTATTACAACTTAGGGTTTATCTTTATATCATGCAACAGTTTATCCTGATATTCTAAACTATTTATTTGGAGGTCAAACTCAAAGTAAGTACACCGGAAATGTTGGTAATATCCCGTCATGCATAAGAAAACTGTGAGCACATATCTACTGTGAATTTCAAACAGGAAGTGGCTCTCTAAACTGTGATGGATAGATCTAAAAATAGAACATGTCACATGCTGTACAGATTGTAAAGCCCTGGAAGGCACATTTGTGATTTATGATATTTGGCTGGAGAAATAAAATATACTTGACTTGACTTGAGTTTGGGTAATCATTTTACAGTTCACTTCCTTTCTGTCTCTGGAGTTTTGTTCTAACCCAGGGATTTGTGTCCCGCTTGTCTGACTGCTTCCCATGTCTTTTCAGCGATGCTACTTTGTTCACAGATCTCAGCAATTGACTTGGTGAGTACAATAATGCTGTTACTGATCAAATGAATGAACATAACTATTAACCAGAATTATCCATTAATGATATCTGTGCACAATCATCTAGTCGACTGTTCCATGTTAAAGCTACACTCACTGATTACGTTACACCACTGAATTCTTAAATGTGCTCACAGTTCTTTTCTTATATTTTGAAACGCTAACCACATCACAGCTGAGTGTTAAAACATTGTATGGTTGGTAGAGGTGGTATTGGTTGGAATAACAAAATCACAGGGTGTACCTCTGAACAGCAGAGATGACATGCAGTCAATAAATAAACAATCAAAAGAGAACAAGACAAGACTGTGATGCATGAATCCTTAGGTATTCAACTGACATGCAGAGACAACAAGAGATGTAATCATGCATCATGTGTAGACAGCGCTGTTATTAAAAAGAAGGGTAGTAAAATATCAACACAGTACCTACTGTACTTTCTACCACAACAGGAGACAGCGAGGGCCAGCAGAACTCATGGGGATGGACCAAGGGAGGAGGGAGAGGACACAGTGAGGGGGGAAAGGTTAAGGGTTGTGGTGTCAAAGGTCAATGATGACTACTGGTTAGCATGATGTCAGGGCCTAAATATGTATTCTTTACAGTTGTATCTTGTTAGAAGAGGAAAGATGGTTGAGAACATCTGAAGCCTCTAAAAATCCTTATTACATTACAACTGCATGATGCTTATGACAAAAGATCAAAGACAAAACTGTTAATCTTAGTGTTTGACAACATTATTTAGATCCAGTTAGATGTTTTCATTGCCATTTTCACTTAGAAGGAGCACAGGTTTTAAATGCAGATCAGTGTATGTTGGCAGCACCTCCACATGAACAACTGACAGTTGACAAATGAGCAAACATCTCACTCTGGATACTAATTGTATATAAGTCCCTAATGAAGGTGTATGTGTCTTGAACAATGCTCTTGAACATCTTTCTTATTGATTCAACAGTAACATTAATGAAATAAAACACACCAATAATAATCACAGTAACCGGGAAGAAAATGCAGCAATGATGCCATCTAGTATATGTAATATGTAATATGTACAATTACAACATGTACCAGCAGAGGGCAGCGCGAGAACAAAAGTTAGACCAAGATACCACTCACTGACATTTAGTAAGCATTCGCTGTGGCTTTTTTTGACTGATTTACCAAGACCTGCATTGAAATGCTTCAAAGATCTGTAATACTGACTGCACATGAGCTTCAAATTGCTTTGAGGCCCACCATGTTTCCTCAAAGACTTGCAAATCTGGAACTCCAGACATCAGATAAATGTAGTGGAGTAGTCGCTGTGATTATTGACTGTAATTCAAAGTGTCCTGATGACCTGACCTCCACATGTCGATCCTTAATGTTTCATCACTTCCAGACAGTTTGTAGACCAGGATGTATGTGGGTTCATCCTAAACAATGCAGTGCCTTTTCCTCACAGGATGTTCAGTTTATGCAGAAAATTATTATTACAGAAAATAATGTCTGTGGATCACATGAGAGTAACAACATTTCAATATGAATTACTTGTGTGGTCAGTCCTCTTTTGTTACAGAGCTTATTGTCTTCATATTCCAAAAATATGAACTGAATTGGTCTCCACAAACACTTCATCACATCATTTCACTGCTTTCTGTTGAGATCTAATTCAATTTGATCTAATCTCATTTCATGATTTACCCGTTCTCCACCAACGTTCTCCTGAGACAGTGCCTGCAAAGATGTACAAAGATGTACGGGCGCTGCATTTAAATCAGATTTTCAATCATAAAACCTCATTTATATCAAAACAACATAGAGAGGATTGTTTGTGTGTGTGTGTGTGTGTGTGTGTGTGTCAATAGATTGGTTGTAAATTCGACTTTGGCTGCAGTACAGCAGTAGTGACTGAAGAGAGTGTATATGTGTGTGTTTGTGTGCGTACCCGTGTGTGTGTGTGTGTGTGTGTAGGACGAGGAGGAGCCATACTGCTATAAGACTTCAAGAGGAAATTATGTCATTTATAAACAGGAGTCACTTCCTTCCACGGTGGAGCACTGAGGCTCCGCCTCCAGCAGTGACAAGAGGTGATGCAATTGGCTGAAATAGCTGTATAGTAAGAAGGAGCAGTAACCTAGCAACAGAGGTCGGGAGAAGTGTGGGAAGTGTGTGTGTGTGTGTGTGTGTGTGTGTGTCTCCCTCCTTCGTTGTCTTCCTTTGTTCGTTCATTCAGGTAGTCAGAGAGGGAAGGATGGATGAAGGAGAAAGGAAAGGTGACTATTCCTCACACTCGCCTTTTCTGAATAACAGAAACCAAATTATTATGATAATTTATTATTATTTATATGCTTTGAAATAAAAACAAAACAAAGGAAGAAGGTCATTGAGAAGGAAGAAGAACGGAGGAAGGAAGGAAAAGAAGGACAGGAAAAGACAAAACACATAAAAGAGAAAGTAAAAGAAAGAAAGAAATATAATGAGACAAACATTTTTAAGAGGGGGAGAGAAACAGTAAGGGAGGAAGAAGGAAAGGAAGGAAGGAAGGAAAACCTGAAGATGGAGAGATAAAAAAAGGAGGGATTGAAAGAAAAACAGAAGGAATAAAAACCGAAAGAAAAATGTAATCGTATAATATCATATTGTAGGAGTAGAACAACAATTCTTTAATTTAGTAATTTAAAATACTTTCTTCTGATTGGCCAACTGATGTCATTAACACTGGATTCATTCTTCATTGTCCAGACCCAACAACTGGTTTCAACAGGTAAAATCACATTAAGGAAGTGATGTCTCCGATTTAGTGGAGGTTTTATTCTATTAGTCTAGCCCCATCATCCGTTTCAATGGGACAGTGGCGGTCCCAAAGCAGAGGGCCGTAGGAAGCAATACAAAGTGAATGTGAACAAGGTGATTCTAATGTTTCCCTTCCAAGTGTAGAGATGAGGGAATCTTGCCACTAAAATATTCACATCTTAAAGTCTCATAGTATTATGAACGGCTGTGCAGAGTCTGGTATCTGATACTCACACAGGCCTTCCTGGATCCTATTTCATCATCTCACCTGGAGTTCACTTGATACAGTAATATGAAGTGTAGTCTGCCTTGATACACTTGTATTTTCATCAAGTTATAGAGCAGTAAACCACAATGCACTTTATTTAGTCTCTCAGGCAGGCACGAAGCATTTCTCTCAGATGTGTCACCCCCTCTCCTAGAAATGACGTCAGATAGCACTAATTCATATTCACAATTAGGTTGTGGAGGGAAGCAATTCTTTGTGGTTAAACACCATAAAAAGCTTCATCACACTGTAGCTGCTGCCAGTGGATTGTGGATTGCAAGGTTGGATATTTAGGTGGAAAATAAATAAATAACATTTCAATGATACAATCATTGTCAACATATTTACCATGTTGTGTTAATTAGCAACATTTCCTGATTATGTTCATAAAAACTGCATAATCAGGGAGGCATTACATTTCTTTGGTTGGACTGAAATTCTCTAGAATTCTAGAAATCTAGAAATTCTGCTAGTGTTTCTTGAGTCTTAGTTGTCAGTTTCAAAACTCTTCAATTCAGATTTTGATCTCATAGCTGGCTACATCTGTCTCTCATCACATCCATACGGTGGCCCTGAAGTGCTAAACACAAACGCAAATCGGAAAACACAACACATTAACAAAAACACAACACAGCACAAGAGGTGCTGTGTTCAATTCCCACATCCTTCAATGTTTTTCATGTCATTTTGTGTACTTGTTTTACCACCTCCAATGTTTTTCATGTTAAACAGCTTACGGTGCATTACCGCCACCTGTAAAGAGACAGACAGCGCGTCCAATCAGCAACAACCATGAGAACCCTCCCTTTCCGTTCTCTGTTAATGTGTTGTGTTTTCTGTTAATGTGTTGTGTTTTCGTTAATGTGTTGTGTTTTCCGATTTGCGTTTGTGTTTTGCACTTCAGGGCCACCGTACTTTCATGTCATATATACCAGCCAGAGTTAGAAATGGAGAGTCTAAACTCTGCGTGGAATGAGCCCCACAACCTCACCCTGTATAGAGCCAAGTTTGTGACAACTGGACAGATTGTTCCCGTGGCTGAGCACAGGTCAGTCATTTTATTAACACTGAGAAGGTGTGCTTACGACGACCTCAGGTGGGGTTTTTAAATGTTTGATCATGACTCACTTGTGTGGCTTAAAGTAAATATCTGTATTATTCCATCCTGCCACTGCAAGGTGTGTGGTATACTGCATTTTACCAACATGTACATGTACAATTTGTACTTTGTTTTATGCTTTAAAACAAGCATTTTTCACATACTTGTTTGACTATTTTGTACTTTGCAGATCAGGGCTGATATAAAGAATATCTTTCTGGAGAACGCAACAGAAAAGTGAGCACGTTTTAAAAGTTTCTTTGCAAAACATTCCTCCATTGTTACTTTGTATTCTAGCCTCCCTTCAATGCCTCCTCCATTGGCTAACATGCACCTGAGGAGATCAGAAATCCTCTGAAGTTGGGGTAGCTGTGTTTGGGATTTTGAATTCAGACAGTTTCCCTGTTTTGTTTTTCATTTCACTTGGTTGTGATCAGTTCTGAACAACACTGCTCTTCCCAGTGCATTGTCTTTGATGTGTGATAAACATGTCATTAATTATCTCATTACAGTTGAGAAAATGGCAACCTGACGATCTTCATAAAGGCTTGAACAATACAGGGACTATTACACAAAAACCTGTCATTGTCCGGGTGTTTCATCATCATAAAAGTATGTGTATGCAGCGGTGGGAGAAATAGTCACATCTTTTGTTTAGGTAAAGCAAACAAAACCACAATGTCCCTAATTTTCACTTACTTACCTACAGTACATAAAGGTACAGAAGTATTTTAATGAAACAATGGCCTCTGTATGGTTGTTATATTATATCTAAACTCTAATAATGTATTATATCCTCTGAGCCGGGAGAGGGGACCTATCCTCTGAATGGCAATGGACAACATTCTGATTTGTACAGATAGATATTTTATAAGCTGATGTTAAAGTTTGTGTAGAATAGTTTGCTGCAGTAACTTGTACCTGCAGCCGCCAGATAAATGCAGTGGAATGAAACAAAGTTACCTACTAGCTAAATGGCATGGTTCATGTGTTACCATTGCAACCAACGTGTATATGTTGTTGTGGGGTCATTGGCATTATTTCTGTGGTCTCCTTGATTTGCTTTGCATCCATCTGAAGTGCCACCAACATCCCGGAGGATAAACTGTGTTTGTAACTTGAAATATGTCATGCAGCAGCACATTACATGTACATCCTGCTTCTTGTTGCCTCATCTTCAAGATCTTCTTTTGAATACACAGTGTGCACTTGTGTCAGTGTGTGTGTTTGCTTTGCTTGACCCTAACCAATCAGGCTTCAAGTCCGGTCACTCCACAGAAACTGCCCTCCTGTCGGTCACTGATGCCCTCCAGTCTGCCAGAGCTGCAGGGAGATCATCTGTTGTCATCCTGCTAGACCAGGGGTCGGCAACCTTTAACACCCACAGAGCCATTTGGACCCGGTTTCCAAGGAAAAGAAAACACCGGGAGCCGCAAATACTTTTTGACATCTAAAATGAAGATAACACTGTATATATAGTTTTTTTTACCTTTACTCTTTGTATAAACAACTATAGTGTGTTGATTATGAA
>JAVQJL010007534.1:0-16926 GCA_036024295.1 Nannoperca obscura
GACACCCACCCCATCCTGTTACCGCCGCAGTGATGGCAGCAGCGCTGGGGTAATTTAGGCCCAGCTGCCCCGGTCATTAAGAGAAAAACACCCCTCATGTAGAACGTCTGATGCTAGCAGGGTGGTTACGAAGCAGCTGAGGCCTCAGATCAGATGTGTGCATCTTAGAGAGAGACGGATGAAGAAAAGATGGTGGACAAAGTAACTTTCTCTTTTCATTATCAATTAATCCTCCAATTATTCTATTATTTTCTCATATCCATCAAAGGTCTTGTTTTGTCCAATCAACAATCCAAATCCCCAATATATTCTGTTCCCTATCAAATGAGAAAAATCTGCACTAAACTTTAGGAGTTTGTTGTTTCTGATTGAAAAATGACTTAAAGGGTTAATCGATTATCAGAACTAGCTGTAACTAATGGCTTCAGCTCCATTTGGCTGAGTTGTTGGCTTTATGGCTGCCGTGGCTGTTGAAACTCCACATACAAAACTCCTGCTCCTTTTGTTAAGATCTCGCAGCTGCTGTTGTGTTTACTATTAAAATGGCATGTTAGCTATTTTTTACCATCCTGTGAAAGAACGGAAGCTGAAACTATAAGATGATTAGGCAGTGGATGAAATTGATTCATCATTTAAGTCGTTTATTTAAAGTAAAAATTGCAAACATTTTCAAAAGTCCAGCTTCTCCAACGTTTGCTATAATTGTAAACTGAATATCTTTGGATTTTGGACCGTGGGTCGGACAAAACAAGACATTTGGTTGAGCAAACGATTAATGGATTCATCACACATACACACAGAAAAAAGAAGAAATCAGCTGATGGCTCGATTAAGAAAGGAACTGTTAGTTAGAACTTTAAATGGGAGTCAGGATACGTTTGTAGATGCACTTCACTTCTGCTGACTGTCTCTTTTTGCTGTCACACCTGTAATATCATTCTGTTTTGCCAAGGCACGTAGAAAAGAACAAGTAGTGGATGAAGGAAAGGGGAGCAGGAATGACAAACAAACAGCATACAGTATATTGATCGCATCCCTTGTTCATGTTGGGCCGGTGCTGCTGGTGATGCTCTAAATATAGCCCCTCCCAGCTCCATGAACCCCTGCTCTTTTCTTTTTTCTCCTCTCTTTCTGTCTTTCACCCGTCCTCTATTCCCGCGTGTTTTTACTGATGCTATATTTAACCCGTGGAAAGATGAATGCTGTGTGTTTGTCGGAGAGGTGAAGGGGGAATCGCTGTAGTGGAAGCTGCATGCGTTTTCTCCTGAACGCGGTTACAAGCGGTCGATGTGTGGATGTCGATCAGGACGGTGTCATTTTAGGGGTCGGGGAATGCGCCGGTGGTCAGTTTGTGCCACGTGAGAGCTTGTTTTTTTGTGGAATCTAAGGAGACTTTTAGGTTTTCCGCATACAGCTGCTAACACTTTGTGTCAAAAGACAACTTACATTTCCAGTATCACATCCCAGCACTAATAACCTCCCCATGATCTCACTTTTTAAAAAGTCTGATGGTTTATTTTAGTCATTGCAAGAGGGGAACAAAAAGATTAGTGTCTCCAAACGGAAATGACCTACACATTTATCAGGGTTTGGAGCCGTGGCAGTTTATCAATCACAGCAGAGACAAAACGATTTAGGTTTGCATACATTTGAAAAGCAAATGTGCGTCGTGCAGCACATCAGGGTTCTTTCCTATTCAGCAAACAAGACGCTGACCTGGGCGTGACCTGGTTCCTGTCCTCGCACATGAAAGTGTCCTCGCGAGCAACCAGGAGCACGCTCTTTAAGGAGTTTCCCCCCAGATCTGCCTCACTGTTGTCGTCGTCAATCTGAAACTGGAAGTGTGTGTTTTGGCATCTCTTATCGGAATCAAACTTCCCAGCTTATTGCTGCTATTTCTTTCCTGGAAGAGATAAAAAGGGAAGTGAGTGTGTGTCGGCCCCTCCTTTTCTCTTTCCTCTTGTGGAGAGGTGACGCTCGTGCCCGGCGTGGCTCCTCTGCATGTCATCCTTCAGTCTGCTGGAAGCCCGGACTGGCCGCTGTCACATGGGTGGATGATTGATGGGTGGGTGCATCGCGGGAGGAAGGGAGGGAGCAGGAAGAGACCGGGGGGGGGTCAAAAAATGCCACCCTTTTTTTGTCCCCTCTTTTGCCATTTGGCTCAATGTCACAGACTCTTCTGGCTGAATGCCCCCGTCCCTCCGTACGATAAAGGGAGGGCAGATAGAAGATGGTGAGAGGTAGGAGTTTGGGGGGGGGGGGGTGCAGATGCAGGCAGGCAGAACAGAACCAGTCTAATGCTCAGTGAGGCTGAGACACTATCCATTACACATGCCCAAAGCATCTCCGTCAAAACACTTGCTCCCCCCCAATCGAGCTCTATCTTTGGCCTGAAGAAATGACATACACTGGTGAAGTGTGTGTGTGTGTGTGTGAGCATAAAGCGCTCAGTTCATGTGTAGCTCATTTCTTAGTACGGTATTCACCATCTTCCATCCTCTCGTAATTTTCACCTTACAGGCTTCATTAGCAATACATGATGTAATGCACTGTGTAGAGGCTGGTAGATAAGAGATTCACATGTGAAAGAACATACACTGCAGATGACAAGTACATAGAGATCGGTCTCCTTTCCTGCAAGAAAGTCTTTCTCATGACTGTATTCTGTGTGTCTAATGGCAGAAAACCACACATGTGCGTGTTTGTGAGCAGTATTCGATTCGAATGGACTCTTATGTAACAGGGGTGTTATCAGGACATATTTGAACCCGCTGTCTTAGGAAGGGCTTTGAGGTCTTGGCAGAAAACCACATTATTTCCTGTCAGCGTCAGCAGTGGAAATGAACAAGAGCACCCTGATGAAGGAACGATTTCATGAATGGACGACAGATAAGCCCCCCAATGGCAGAGCCAGTCTGTATTTGAGCTCCAGGCCGTCTCTCTGATTGGCTGTTGAAGCTTGTCAAGTTCAAGACTGAACTAACAATTCGTCTATGACAGTGAATATAATAACCCCAACCTGACCGCAACTGCTTAATTATAGACAGCAGTTATTCCTCGAAAAACCACTGGGTTTAAGTCCTCTAAGAAAACATGCTGCCAGTTCAAATGGGTGAAGTTTGGGTTATTTCAATCAAAGAATCCTAAAACATAATTTTACTGGGGTCTTAAAATGTAAATGAGGATGATTTCCAGAGCTAACAAGTCAAATAAGTATCCAGCAGGTAAGAGTATGAAAAGGAATTTACAAGCACCACATATAACAAAGTTTTATCCTTAAAACCAACACATTTTGGTATGTATCCTCCCTTGGTGCTAATATGAAGATCACCAGTGCTGAATCCAATTCTTAGACCACAAAAAAGTGACGATTTCCAGATTTCTTTTCAGTTTTATATAATTGTAAATTCAGTAGCTTCGAATCTTGGACTGTTGGTTGGGCAAAAACAACAAAGATATTGGGTTCTGGGAACCTGTGATTGGCCTTTTTCCACAATTTTCTGACTTTTTATAGATCAAGAGATCATTGATGGTTGGATCCCATCAACAGCTGATGGCAGCCTTAATACAATGGGACTGGACTGCAGTGGATAAAAGCTGCTGAAAAACTCTTTTGTCAACCATCTCAATGAGCTTCAGGTCCCCCGCGTGACTGACATGGAGTTTATTGGTGAAATGATGCAACCTCAACCTGTTTCAAATGCTGTAGGAGGGTGTGCGGCAGTGACTGTGTGTGTGTATGTGTGTGTGTGTGCGTCCAGAGAGCGCCACGAGATCCATAACTCAGAATTGATTGGATTATTTTGGCTTCAGTGTGGGGGTAGGGGGGCACATGCTCTTCCCTGGTTCACTGTGTAGATGTTGTTCACAGACAGTTATCTAATTAAGTTTTCAGTTATTACAACATGGATAATTTGGACTAAAGTGATGTCTGCAATTTCCAAATAGCTGCACTACTTTAAAACAAATAATAGGCCTTTTTTATAAGGAGTTAGTCCTCTATTACACATTGCTTTGTGAATATTTTAGATTTAATAATAACTGAGGTGATTTGTTCGTCTCGCCTGGCCTAGATATGACAGTGAACAGTACATCCCTGTTGCAGATCTTGGTAGAAGATTTGCTTAGTCTATATTAATCCCTTTGACTTCTTAAGAACCTGTAATGTTTTGTTTTAAACATAAGATGCTAAAACTGGGACGCTGATGTGTTTTCATTCTGAAATGAGAAATCTGGCAACCTGGAGACAGCTGGGAGGTTTGGACTCACGTCACATCTGTAAGAGTCTTGGGTCTTTGAGAGTTTGTCTTGGTCGTGTCTTACATGTTACCCCCCCCACCCCCACCACCGTACGTGATGAATTCAAAAACAAGGTTTTTAGTTTGCCCTGACGTGCTTATTTTTTAGCTCCAGTATGAGAATCTTTTTCCAGTGAATCATTCCCGCTGGCCTCCCGAAGAGGTGTTAAAGGTTTTAGAGTTATGGGGGGGGGAAGCAGCCCAACTGCTTTGCTGATAGTGTGTTGTGGGGCCCAGGGTTGCCATGTCTGGTCACTGAGTGTGTGGCCTGTGGGACTTGGCTGACCTTTCTGACCAGACTGTGTGTGTGTAGCCTCCTGACCTAACACACTGTGTCTGCATTATCACTCAGCTGTCTTTACTCTTCTTTTTGTGACATATATCTATTTTGTTGTTCTGTTATGGTGCACCAAACGACTTTGCACTACAGTCTCACTGCTGCTGAGTGAAAGCTCACAGCTACATGTTGCTGCACCTGTGCAAGTTGTCACAGTGGTATGTTGCTTGTAACTGGCCTTCGCCAAAGTGGATATAGAGCTCTCGTGGTCATGTGACGTCCCGTGGATCACTGAAATTTGTAGAAAGAGGGGATAAAAAGCTGGAGTGACACACACATCTTAAACCCCACCTCAGGCCACTCCTCGCTCCTAAGTGGTTATGGCGTTCCCCATTTGAAGTGAGCACCGAGCAGCCGCCTCACAGCTCATGTCACAATCACGACCATCTGGACGTCATACAGCATCAAAGGGTGGAAGGAACATAAACAACCCTAGACAAGTATTTACTGGCATCCAGTAGTTTCCTTATTCCCTCTTCATGCATTTCTGGCACATTTTCCTCCCTAAAGCTTGATTTCTTTGACGTCCCACGGGGGGAGCGAGCCTTTAACTTGATGCTCATTTACTTAAGAGAGCCGACTTTGAGTTTTTGCTTCGCGGTGGTGGGGGCTGCGGCACTCCTCCTGCCTTATGTCCGGGAGTCTTCCCCCTGCAAAGTAGAGTGAAGGGTTTTTTGGTAATGCAATAAATAACTCACCAGCAAAGTGCAGAGTCACTGTGGTTTGGAGTTAAAGGCGACGAGCTTATACCGTCCTCTCCTCAGTGGGTTTTCACAGGATCACACGGACAACTTGAAACATCTTGAGTTGTTACACGCCTAAGGTGTATTGTGACTTTAACAGTGAGACAGTGGTGGACGGTGCTCCTTTCCTTGGCTGTGTCCTAAAGAGTTAGAGAGAGGAGAGGGAGATTCACTCTTCGCAGGTCTTCTGTCCTGCATTGCGGCCCGATGATTGATGATTTAGAGTGAGCCTTCGCTGCTCCGGTCCTCAGGCTGCCTCAGCCTGGTACCGCTGCAGAGACCAGCACAGGGAGGCACAGCCAGCCGGGAGGAGGGGGAGGGAGAGAGAGAATCAAGAAGAGGCAGCGCTACCAATACGGAAAGGCAAGAAAATGTCAAGAAAAAGTGCCGTGTCCTCTATCGTCTCGTAGGCTTCTCCTCCTTCTCCTCAGTCTGCATTCTGCTGCGTAACCATGGTGACGCCTCTCCTGCGCCTCAGTAACCAGGTGGACTTTTTTGCTCTGGGCTGCTGATGGCTCTTTTGTGCTGGATCCCTCTCCCTGCAGAAGCCTTTTAGTTTAGTCGAAGATAATCCCCTGAGTTTTTGCGCAGCAGGAGTCACTAACATATTGCAAATGAAGCGCGGCCGGGGCGACGGCCACAGCAGATAGGATGCACGCTGGGCGTAGAGATGCTCCCTTTGCCGTCTGCTGATGCTTTCCTCTCCCCTCCTTGCACCCTCCGGCGGGGTGCCGCTGGGCGCAGCAGGGTTCGGTACACACAGCTGAGGGGCAGGTGTCTGGGCAGCTTCCATTTCTTCAGCGCAGTGTAAAATGGCTCATCTTAAAGTTCTCGACTGTATGATTAACAACAACTGGAGTCTGATCTGTGATCTGTACTGCGCCTGGAACAATCAGGTCAGTTTTCTCTTTATTTTTTTAAGCATTTGGCTTACAGGACTGACTGGGCAAGAGGGGAATCTCCTCTTTAATATTATTTTTAGCCTGTTATTGATAATGACAGTGGAGCTTGACAGGAAACATTGTTGACACACAACAAAGCTCCCTGGCTGAAATCGAACCGTCCCAACGTCCCAAAACATTGCAATTACTGTATATAGACATCCTAACCACTAGGCCACCTCGATGCCCCACTCGTTTCTTATATGACAAACTGGCAGCTACTGGGACAGGCCTCTTCAACCACCAGCCTCCCCTATACCTGTCACAGAGGTAGTCCTAAAGCCTTTAGATGTGAGCCACCCTCCCTTACTTATATGCGCTTGCCTTCCTCTCTGTCCCCTATCGCTCTCTGGTGTTCTCCACGGACAGGAAAGGCATCCCTGGCAGCTCGCATATTAATAGCCAACATTCATTCAGTAGTGCAGTGTGGAACTGGAGACTCTGGAGTGCAAGGCATGCTGACCTCTAAGTGTCCCGGCTCCTGCAGATAGAGTGCCTCATGCAGCCTCAGGTGGCTCAAGACAGAAAATCAGTCTTTAGCAAGTGATTCTTGGACTGAAATCTCTTTCTCTTGGCTTTCTCTTCAACTTTCTTTCCCTTTACTCAATTCTTTAGTTTGAGTAAATGGCTTAATTTTGAAATTTCAACAAGTACTACAACAAAACCTGGTTAAATTATTCATCCCATTGGCAGTTTGGAACATTACAAATCTTGGATGCAGTGTGGGAACAAAGGCCGGCTGGTAAAATCTATAAGAGGATGTTGACTTGTAATGGTATGGGGTGTTAAGTGCAAGAGTGCAAAGGTCAAAACTTTGTTCAGAAAATGGTGTATGTGCCTGTGAGTCTGAGCATATGAATGTGGACGTTCATATCATACAGTGCTTCTTGTATGTATCCATTTATCTCTTTATGCACACAAGTCAATTTGGCACCCGCACCAACACTTGATGTCTCTGAGATGCTTTTTTCAGCTTCTACACTGGGATCTCACACAGACAGCTCATTGTTTCATGCACTTTTTCCCCTCTCCCCTTTTTCATTTTGCATGGAATGCCTGATGTGAGGAGTAAAGGAGTCTTGCCGTGTCAAACACTGCAGCAGAGCTGCTCTCTGGTATGCCCCTTGCCCTAATTTGATTTTAGCAGTGCTGAAAATTGTTCGCGTCCCAGAGCCGAACTGATAGGCCTCTGTTTCCACAGAGCCTCTGCTGTCCGAGGCGCTGAAAACGGCCTTTGTGCCCCAGCAGCACAGCACAGAGGCCTCATGAAATATTTACAGGCTAACACCTGGTGTGAGACAGAGAGAGGAGCCAGGGGATCAACAACACTGCCACCAATAACAGCAAGGCCACGGCTCTATTAACTTGTTGGCCTGCCAAAAATATTTGCTTTGTTGTCGTTTGATCTTTAGCATTCTCATGAACAATAGCTTTTATTTAAATCTCAAAGAATGAAAAACAGTCACAGAACTTTTTAGAGCTGAAACGACCAGTTCATCCAGTGCCATCAAATTAAACTCACTTTCTGCCTTTAGTGGATACACTAATGGATTACATTGTAAAATGATGCTATCCTGCATTATTTCCTGCGTCAACATCAATGTTAACAGAAAATATGATCAATATAGATATAAGAGTTTTGAAGAGTACCATACTCAAGTGCCCATTATGAAGGATGTTCTTTATAACTAAAACAATCAAAGACGGCATCAGTCCACCGCTGATGTTGTGTGTGTTCTTGGGTTTGTCTGAGTCTCCCCACTTTGTTCTCAGGAGTGGTTTTAACATGGCACTGGGGGGTTAAACAGGAGGGTCTGCGTGTCACAGGGCACACTGTCGTGACCCGGCCCTGTCAAAAACCTCAAAGAGCGACCGGGATTAATAATTCATAGATGAGGAAACCAATTATACAGGACTCTGCTCGCATCTGGGTGGGGGGACCCCGGGGACTCTAATTGGCCCACCTGCTCTCTGTCTCTGAAGGGTTGGCCGAGGTGGCTGGCTGGATGTGAGGGTGGTGTGTGTCTCCTCTCTTTGTTTAGATGCCTCTGGCTCTGGGCTTTTAATGTGGGGCGTCGGCTTCCTCAGTGGTGCGTTGGTAGCCGCTTCAGCTGACATCCCTGTAGTGATGGACCACACCCAACACATCAGGAGGGGCTTCCTGTGTGCCCATCAGTGCTTACTTTGGAGGAAGAGACAATTAAGGCAAGCAAGAAATGATATAATAGTAGGGCTGTTTTATTCTTATTAGAATTTAATTTGTAGAATAGTTTCTTGATTCATCTGTTAACTCTTTGTAGAACTGGAACGATCAATCGATGCACAGAAAAGTCTATTAAAACTTGAATGAATCGTTTCAGTCAGTTCAGGCAGATGTTTTTATTTAAATGAAAGGCTAAATAAGCTGCAAATGAATCAGTAATTAAAATAAGTGTTTGTTAATGCCTTAAGTAAAACTAAACTAGCATACACTCACATGCACCAGAGTAGAAAGCCACCTCTGGGCTCTTTGTACTCTTGCAGCGAACGGTGATTTGGGCCTCTGATGTGCATCAGCCCACTTTTGTCTGGTCTCTCTCTCTGTCTGTCTGTCCCTTTCTCTCCTCTCTCCTTCCATCTCCATTTCTCCTTTGTGGAGAGGAATTCCAGGCTGTTGGCCCGCACAATTGCCCCGGCCATTAGCATATGAATGCAGCCGAGGGGGCAGTGAGTGAGGCGGGAAAAAGGGAGGGAAGGAGAGTCATAAAACTTTCAAATCCCAAGCAGACATCAGAACTTTAATCAGCCTCATGGTGCCACACATTTCCCTTTTTATAATCCCTTTATACTCGAATGATAAAAAAAACAGCGTTATTCTGCTCTCCCTGTTTTATCCCTGTGGTTTTTCTTTTTGGACTGTTCCACCTGACAGTTTCTGCATGTCCAAGCTAACTGACAGGCTTATCCTAACTACTGTCTTCAACCCAAGATGTCCAAACCTTGATGGTGATATCGCCTGCTCCTCACACACTTCTCTCAGGCATTAAATCAATCGATCTAAAGGATTTGTTTCGCTCTCCTGAGATCTTAATGCAGTCCCACACAAGGCCGTGTCCACATGGTTTAGTCGGGTGGATAACAATAAAAAGGATGTGTGTATTTGAAAATGCCATGTCTGCACGATAATGTGTTTTCTGATTGTTCCCGGTGCTTCTTGGTAAGAGGTGCGACTCACCTGGTTGTTCTGCTGAGTCTCAGCAGCGTCAACCTCTGTACTGTCCTCCTGTTCTGCATGATCAGTGTAGTATTTCATTATAGCAAAGCAATACAACCTACAAGTACTGATTGGGACTTATTGTTTCAGATTTGTTAGTGGGAGGGATAGATATTGATTTGTGTTTCAGTGGTTTAATGCTCGCGAAATTGCCTGACAACATAAACATAAATAGTTAAACGACAACAGCTGTTTTGCGTGTATGGCTGTATTTGCCTTTCATAATTGGCAATCACGGAATAGATCGGGGGCCTCTTAACATTACTGCTACACTGCACCTGATCATGTCTGTGAAAGCAAACGTGTTTATTTTGGAAAAGCTTTGTTTCGTGGCCTTTCGGGTGTATTCTCTGCGGAGAGCCTTTATCTGGACGAGAGGCCAGAACTGAGCGGAAAAGATTACCGGCGGACAAACTGCGAAACACGTGTTGTGTCAGAGACTTACTGAGGCATTAAACTATGAAGCACTGCCTTCCACTGAGACAAGTTAATGTTTACACACAGTAAACGGCAGTTTAAAGTGCCGTGACACAGATTACCTTGAGACACCTGAACCTCTAAGCATTGAGACAGGATCTTGTTACAGGCAGCACTCAGCTGTAAGTTGTGATTTAGGTCATTTGATTTCAAGCAGCTTAACACCGATGACATCTGAGCTATGAGTGAGTGATAAGGGGGGGTCGAGTTAACGTGTTAATCCAGAAGAAAACAACATTAATATTAAGGTTGGAGTAGAAAAACCAGGAGAGTCACAGGATTGTCACAATGCCAAAGACTGTGCTGAGATTTGATGAATCAGCTTGTAGTTTTTACTCCTCTTCAAAAAATAGGTCACATTCGATACACCAGCACCAAGAAATGTAACATATCCCTCCAGTGGCTACTATTGCTGTCATTGTCACTCCATACAGCTGCAGACGGGGGCGTTTTCTTCACCGTCGACGGGGCATGTGTCTGCCTATGGTCGTACATTTGAGCCTCTGCAGTTTGGCTGAGTTTGTAGTGAACAGCGGCGTGAACAGAATGCTGATTCACCTCACGCTTCCACAGTAACCCCTCACTCCCCCTCCCCACGCACGCACATACACAGGCACATAATCCCTGTGACGTATGTGCACAGTGCTGCAGCAAACACACAGTGACGCTGTGTGTGAAGGTTTGCCCGTGTGAATGACCGAACTGCAGAAAACAGGCTGAAAAGAAGAGTGTCTCTAGAGGTTCGGCTCAGCAAAACCAAGAAACGCCTCATCCTCGGGAGCGTAACCTTGGTAACACACAAAAGGATGACACGTAAAGACACCTTTCTACTATAATACACTATTCTTCTAAGCCAGAGAAAGGCAGAAGACAGCGGAGGATGTGAATAAGAAGTAGCTGGATGCTGCTGAGTCTCCTTGGCCCGGATGATGAAAAACTGGCTTGGACAAGATGCAGCTCTCTTTGGTGCAATGCAGGCAGGGCTGGGAGGAGCCTTGCCAGTGGGTGGAGAGCTGCAGGAGCGTGCACGTGTGCGTGCAAGAGAGCGTGTGCGACTGTGTTTGTTAGAAGGTGTTTTGTTTTCATCTATAAGTGTTAACACGTTGGCACTTTTGCCCCCCCCCCCCCTCTCTCGAGGTGAGGTTGTAAATATCACTGGAGGAGAAAAGGATTGCTATGGTGATTTTCTTTTTTTTTTGTGTGCGTGCGTTTGCTTTCTTAAGGTTTGAATGCCAGATCCGCCGCTGTGGTGCACGGTACATCTAAACTCGATCAACCTACTAAGAGCAGTTACGTCATGCAAGACAGTAGGAGGGTGGAGCAGGGTGGAGTGAATAATCCCTCTGCAGTGCCCTGACAGGGAATCCATAGATCAGTGGTGTGTGTCGGTCACCCTCTCTATACTCAAACTCTCTTCTACTGCAATCAGAGTTTGTCCTTCACAGTCTCATTTAACTGACATAAATGGATCAATAACTTTAGGAGAATAGTTTGCTTGTCGTTTGCTTGAATAAAATCCCCATCACGTCCTTCTCTTGTGCTTCCAGCTCCTCCATAAAATGTTGAGCCCAGCATATTTTGCTGTTTTCCTCACACAGCCCTGAGGCATCCCAGTAAAAGTGGTGTTAACTGGCTGCCTGTTAAATGCCAGAACACGCGATTGGCCAGAAACAGGGGCTTCACAGAGATACAGACTGCGATAATGATGCCCTCTGATCCTGGATCAGTCGGTGTGCACACGCCGCTTTGTTCTGATGCTGATGAGACCAAACCACATTAGCATTCAGAGCACCTCCACACCTATGGTCCTCTGACAGCGTGACAGCGATGGGATGAGCCCTGCTTTACTAATCAACAGTGATGAATTGCAATCTGACAGTGTCACAGGAGAGGTCACCGGTGGAAGACGGTGCCAAATTTGCCATTTTTCGCAGAACTGAACACCTCTCCGCCCGACCCTAGGAAATCTATTCTGTTGCCATTGTCCGTCGTTGTAACACAAATGACATCCATCTGTTTCTTCCTCGCTGTTTTCCTTTGGCTTTTATTTTTTAAAGGGGCCTGTGCGTGCATGCCGGAGAGAATGGCTCACTAGTTGACTGAGTGTTTACTGTGGTGATGGAGAATGCAGTGGACACTCCCTCTCTGTTGTACAGGACCCGAGGATGATTAGAGAGCAGTCTTATGAAGGCAGACAAAGGAAAGACTGGTGCAAAGGTGAAAGAGACTAAGACTGAGATCTTAAAGTTGCTGTGAGGTGCAGTGAGAAAGGACAACAATAAAGGACAGGAGATGAAGGGAAAGACGAAGAGATGAGGACTTTGAGGTTTTTATTGTTTCCAGCTGGGCCTGGGTGTGGTCATCATGGCCTGGAGACCTGCTGTGTTCAGTTCTACACCGAGTCCTCCTTCACAGTTTCTGACCCATCTGCCAAATGGCTTCTCTGTGTGTTGTTTTGAGTCTGCATATGGTCCCGCACATGTTCGACGTAATGGCAATTTAATTGTGCCGTTGTGTGATGTTTTTGTTTCACGTTGAAATATTTACATTTTAGGGGTTTCTGTGCAAATTGGAGCGGTGTTGGAGGCACAGCAGGAGACTCCTCAGCTGCTATGGGAATCAAACCGGTGCCGTTTCCATTACAGGATGAACTGTTGAAATAGTAGGAAACCCAGCAAGTGGAATATGTGTCTCCAGGCCGTAAATCAAATTGGACCCTGCTTATTTTTTTTGTTGTTTGCTGTGACTACCATCAGTTTTTGACATGTTTTATTTTCTGTTGAGGGTCAGCTGAGGTAGTGACAGCGGTGTAACTCTGTCAGCACTTCCTTTCCAGGCTGGCAGATTTCCACATTGTCATCAGCTTTGTCTCTTTCTATGACTGGGGGACAAATTGCTAATGCATTTTATCACTTTGCGTACGAGAGACTTAGATTTTCAGTTCCCACGAAAAGCAACAAACACCTGCAAATTGACCAGTGCTTTTAACCTAATTTGTATGGAGGCATTCACTGTTATTGTGTATCACCACATTTCCAATATAATTCAACACAGTGTACAAATGGGATGGGGGGAAAAAAACAACAACAAAGACGTACAGAACAACCAAACAGTTACGGGAAGAAACAGGCGGCCAGATGGACTGAAAAAAAACACCATTAGTGAAAACGGCAGTTAACGTTGCTTGAATTGGCTTATATTATCCAAACTAAATTATAAAACATGGATCTAATTACATAACATGATGCTACACTCAGATCAGCTGCTTTTGTGATCACACAGATGGATTGAGTGTGACAAAAGGGGTGAGTTTTGCAGGATTTAGTTTTGGCTTGTATGAAACATAATGTAAGTGTGTCTGACAGACTTGTAGCCACAGCACTTATAAGTACACCACTTTTTAAACCAAAGTATTCAGCCTTCACCGCACAATCCTCCTCTGGCAACCTTTTGGTGCAGTCCTCGGTCGTGTGGTTTCTCCTCTTCTCTCATCGCTTCATTATTCAATTAAGCTGTAAAACACATGTTAAGCTTAACATCAACCGCACGGAGAATCCCCTATTGGGACGAGAGCAGTAAAGATCATCCTTGGGCTCTTGTATCATGCTCCATCAGCAGCGATGAGACTCTCAGCCTGGTTTCCATTTGGACCTCCGGTGGACTGGGGTGGTGCCGCACGACGGGCGCACCTAGTAAATACCTTCTGGTTTGGAGGCTGCAGAGTGCCAGGTTGCCAGGTCTGGCGTGGTTGAAGTGCAGATGGGTGAGTAGAAAAGGGAAGGCAGAGCCAGGAAGAGACATTTTAGCCTAAGTGGAGCAGACGTTTGTGGTTGCTGTAGAGGTTGATGGCTATAATCCTGAGCCCTATAGCTGTTTTATCCTTAACACAGTGTGTGTGTGTTTGTGTAGAGGCTAATGGGGTCAAGAAACAGTAGAGCATAGAGCTGTGATTCAGGTGCAGAGATGCTCCCATACAGCCACCCCGTCAGTCCCAATGGGGCCATCCATCAACCGAGCTCCAGGGCTTTTTCTTCTCCGATTTGATGGATTGCTATTGACTGGTACTAATGCACATGTGATGCAATACACACAAATGGATGCACGCACACATCAGCGTGCAGAGTCTCACATACACATTGTAGAAATTCATACACCACCTTCTTCTGGGTCTTTCCACAGTCTCCACATTCCACTGGCCGTATCTCACCGAAGGCCCCAACTGCTTTTAATCAGTTGGGTCACGAGGCACTCCAGATGGGCCTCAGCGTTGGGTGGGACTGCCGTGGACGTGGTGGAGGAGGAGGAGGAGGAGGAGGAGGGGGGCTTGAGCTTGTAATAGCCAACATATTTGTGCCCCCTCTCCTCTATCCTCAACATCCCCTCCCATCCCGTCCTGTATTGCGTCACCCTCCTCAGAGACCCGTGCTGGACAGCTTGAGCTACACTGGGGCTGCCATATTCAGTGCATTCATTTCTAAGGCTCTGACTTTACCAGCGTTTTACTAGCTAACATTTTCCATCGCCAGACTGCATGCTCCGAGTGTTTTGAAAAGAGCACTGTGTGCTTTTGGAGAGCGGCACCGCAGGTCTTGCTTTTACAGTCTAAGGAAAGATGTAGGTGTACATTGCAATTTAGTCTTTTTTCTCCTCCTTAGACGTCTGGAATATTTAGTTCACAAAGTACAACATATGTGCAGAATGTGCACGCAGTCTCTTAGCACAGCGTGTATCAGCCTAATCAAAGTAGGAATAACACATCATGGATGTAGCAGAATCATTTTTGGTCGGCGTCCCACACGTCCTATCTTGCTAAGGTTGGGAAAGGGCAACACGTTGGGGAAGAAGAAGATGGGAGTCCTAAATGTGTCCAAAAGATCAGCAGTCCAAAGCTAGCCCCTGATGGCAGGAATCCCTTTGGCAGGTGTAATATTCACTTTCTTACTTGCACAGTAGCTGAACCAACACACAGCATGCTCATAAACACGCAGAGTAATTAAATCTCTTCAGTTTAACAATCACAATGGCTGGTCTTTGTCAACATGTCGTTATACAGTCTTGTGCTTTGATTCACTCCGTGTTCAATCTTGCTTTGACAGTGTTTACGACCATTACCTGGATACAGTGGTCCTAATCTCCCCTTTCCTGTCTCCCCTCGTCACCCCTCCGACTCACTGCCGAGGTCTCACGTTACAGGGGCTGATGTCGCCTCATTTTCGGCACAGGCCTGTTGGCTTAATACTCGCAGGGCGCACACCCTGGGTGAAGGTCACAACACATCCGGAATACAGGAAACGTCTGGGATAGTCGTATATTTTGAGTGGAATGGGATCCAACATAGTACCGAGTTGTTCCTCAAAGCTCGTCCCCAGCAGAGAGGTTCCTGTCCACTTACTGAGAATGTGGTGTAGTGCCAAAATGAGGCGTGACCAGCTGCCCTGTGATGCTCTGTTGGCAAGCAGAGTAGGACAAGAGAAAGAAGTGGATACAAGAACAAGGGAGGGACTTGCCAGTTTTGTGGGCAAAGAGCAACCTCCAGTCAGATCTTGAGTACCCTTTTTGGAGACTATCCTCCCAAATAAAATGACTCAGCAAGTGCCCCATACGTTGACGTTCAAGTAAAAAAGCGGATGAATAAATTATGACGGGAGCAGAGGTGACATGGTGACATGATTATAGAGCTATAAAGTCCACGTAGGGCGGCGGTTGAGAGTGTCAACATATTTTGTTGTTGAATTTGGAGGACATGTTGCCCTTTTCTTTGCAAACCGATCACTGACATTAGGTTTTGCAGGCAATTCACTGCAATGAAGGCCTCACGCGGCAGAGCGCGGACACAGAGTGACTTCTGACACTATTCTTTGTGTCAGAAGTCGATGGTGGAACATTCCTGTCAATAGGATTGACTGAATGAGGTTTGCTCAGTTTAGCAGCTGATTTCAGCTCTCCTAAAAGGATTAGTGTGGTTGTACCTGCAGCTTAGACACTGGTCATCCCTTGACGGTTGCTACCGTAGCTTAAAGTTATCTGTGACTGCCATGGTGTCATGCACTTACCTGCACTCTTGTCCACGTACTTGATTTGTGCTTAACTAATGAGCTCTGGATTTACCCAACGCTCTGCTAATGTCTCTCTGCGTCTCCTTACACTTTCTCCTTGCTAGCCATTTAATCATGACTTGTTGCCCTGTGAACAACCCCCAGCCCTCTTACTGGTGCCACTTGGCAGGTTGATGGCCACTTCAAAGACTATTGATATATATGATATGAGCAATTATGAGATATTTCTCCAACAACTTTTCTTCTCTAGTATCTTTGCTTTTTCATCGGCTGGGGAGTGAAACAGGTTAAAGGCAGGAGTTACAGATTTATGAATACAGTTGTAGCGGGAAGAGCTGCAGGTTTCTGAAATAAAATGCGTGTCTGCTGAGCATGCTGAAGCACAGTCAGACACCCACCTGGTCGGAGTCAGTGCAGCATTATATAAAGAGGCAGTGGCTTCATCTGTCCGAGTCTCTGTTAAGGCGAAGTGTCTTGTCTGGTGTTACTCACACGTAACCCTTCACCTTTAGCCTTAACCTTGAAACCTGATTCCATTTTACGTGCCAGTGAAGGCTTCGAGTGTGTCTCACTGTGTGTGTGTTTGTGTGTGCATGTCAGTGTTTTCCACCACTGTTGTCTTGTTAGCATTAATGCGTGTGGGTGCCGTGCAGTCCTCCCTGTCCCCTGTAGAAATCATCCACTCTCCCGCCAACAGATTATAAACAGATTTAATGCTTAATCAGTTGCTCTAGCTCAGCCACCAGCACGACTGCTGACTTCTCCTACATGTCACACACACACACACACACACACACACACACACACACACACACACACAC
>JAVQJL010007535.1:0-18676 GCA_036024295.1 Nannoperca obscura
TATATATATATATATATATATATATATAAATATAAATAAGACACCAGCTTACATACCCTCAGAAAGGTAAACAGACAGATGGACATCCAGTTTGTCAAAAGCTTCTCAACCACTGATTCAGTTCTGGAAAGGGAGAAGTACACATGTAAGAACCTGAGCCAGTGCTGAAGATAAACTAACCAGCTGACTTCACCCTCACCTCCTGAGCATCAGTTTGGGGTTCTTGGCCACATACTGTTCCACCAGATCATTAAGCAGAGTCTTCAGGATGTCTGTGAAGTACTCCAGTTTACCATGCAGGGCTACAGTCAGCAGAGAGGCCACGTAGGCGCGGTCCCTTGGGGAGAATGTCCGCTGGACCTCCAGAGTGTGAATAAACTGAAGGGACAACAGGGTGAAGAAAATGTCAACCAAAACTGCCTTGTCTACCTGTAACAACAGGATACTGGGAAACGTAATGTTCTGGATATCTGTATTACAGTTTCTACACTATAAACAGAACTGAACTGTATTAATGAGGGAGAGAGTAATTCAATTTCCCTGAATCTCAGAGAAAGAATATAATGTGAAGATATTCCCAATAACAAACTGTTCCCAGGCTGCGATGTGGTTCTAAATGGCTCTTCTGTGGATCCACATAACCTGCACCCTTAAAATAAACCCTTTATTTAATAACCTGCTCCAATTAAATAATAAAACCCTAAGTCTGTGAGCCGACCTTGGTGAGGAAGAGTTTGCTGTTGAGCAGATTGGACAGCTGAACCAGCCCTTGCTCCACAGTCTGCCTTCGACTCTCGGGAACATCGAGATCCCGTCTCAGGGGCGACTCTTGGTGGCCTGGGAAGAAAATGCGCTCCGCATATGCCCGATAGTCCAGGAAGGGAATCCCTGAACCCACCAAATCACTGGACATGTCCATCATCTCTGTCATCAGGTCTGAAGGATGGAAAGGAAATGAAGGCCTCAGTTTGAGTATCTTCCTTAATTTGATGAGGCTGGTGTCATTTTCTAAAAGCTGGTAGCAGAAGGTTTGGATTGTACCTGTAAACTCCTTCTTACAGCGGTCTCTCACACTGGTCTCCAGGTTCTCCAGCTGGATCTGTACCTTCTTATAGTCCCTCATGGCCTGTTTGCTCTTCCTTCTGACAAACAACAACGTGGGTAAAGACATAAAGCAGCACAGTGTGAAAAGACTGAAAATCACATCAGGACAATAAAAGTCAGCTGAACTGAAGTGAAAGTGCTGTGCGTGGTTACCTGTATATGAGGACTATGATGAGCACAATAAGAGCCACTATGGAGGCTCCCACCCCGACTCCCACCTGAGCCTCCAGAGGAAATGTAGACTGAGCCTGGCTGTCGTACTGCACTCTGCCCAGAGAGAAGTTCAGGTTCCCCATTTTCACCTGGAGAGCATAATTGCAGACATTTTACACAGGTACTGGAGCAGCCATCCCGATCAAGCTGAACAAGTTAAACAGTTAAAGAGTTTAGTATAAAGTCATGCAGGGTTGTTCCTCTTTACTGGTCCTAGATCTTTATTTTTCACCTGCCTAACCTAAGCAGAGACCGCAGGCTGCAGAAGGTTCATACTGACTGTAAACGCAAACTGGATTTGAATTCCAGGTTTTCAGTAACATGTACTCACTGTGAACTCAGGGAGACTGTCTATGCCGTCCTGTTTCTTGCCGGCTGTGACTGAGGGCTGCTGGGCTGGCGGTTCACAGTACAAGTGGTTGTGGGTCAGAGTCTTCACTGAGCACAGCCCCTCCCCTATCCGAGCCTCCACCTCATGCTTGTAGATGGCTAGATCCAGGTTTTTTCCCTAGAAGGGAACGATACAGAGTGACATACAGCGTGACTGCCATGTGGATGATTAGCACATTAACACTGTTACTGTTTGTGTTTAAAGCTGCTCTGAAGCATGGAGACAGTTTAAACACAGTCTGTGGTAGAAAGAAGCAGTGGAGTGGGTTTTATTGGCACCCACCTCAACGGAGATGATGCTGCCAGGTTTGTGGTGGTACGGTTTGCTGGGGTCGTTCTGGTTCAGCGGGTAGAGCTGCGGATTGGGCTCGTAAGTGAAGGCTTCGTTTCCCATGGCGCTGAAGTCAAAACGGAGGCTGTCCAACAAGAAATGAACTTTGACCTTGGCCCTCCTCGCCTCTGGACCCACCGCCGGAGTTGGACACAAGATGAGGGAGGAGCTGTTCACTGTGCAGTGAGACTCGTACTGGAGGAGTGCACAGCAACAGTGATTTACAGATATTAGCTATATTAGAAAAATATTTGTTTCAACAGGAAAATGAGCACCATTCAGTGCATGCAGAATATATATACATGCATACAAATGCACATAATAATAAATTTGTTCATTTGTCTCACATAAACGTACCTGTTTGACATGACAGAGGGTACCCTTGGGGCAGTCCGCCTCCGGTACGATCCTCCTCCATCTCTTCAGTGGACCCCGGTGATCCAGTGTTCTGTTCAGGCTCCTTCTCCTCCTGGGAGGGAGAGTATCAGGAGGACTGAGGGTTACCCTCATTTTCGGATCTTGGACCACATCCAGGGTCTGCCCAGAAACTCTGATGATTCTGCCTCCACTGCAGTAGAAGGTAGAGGAAAAGGAGGAAATCATTTATTCATTATATTTAATGTCAACAATAAACTAGCATCACTGCCCTTCCACCAACCAGTCAAGTAGCAGTTTCCATCATGTCTGTCCAGATTAGCGTAATGTAGTGAAGTGAAGCAACTGAATGAAAGGTAGAAAGTGTAGTTTTTGGATAAATTGATGATACATGTCTGATTGCAGTAAATATAGATTGTTCAACTGATTGATGAAGGATTATCAATCAATGTATTGGCTAAACAGGTACACATGTACTTGATTACTATGTAAAGATGGATTCTTGCAGAGTAGAGCTACACAACATGTGGTGCTTTTGTTTTCTCTCTATGAGCTGCAGGTGAAACTCACAGGATCACGTTTAGCTCAAAGTGCTCCGATACACTGTTTGCAGTCACGTGACTCTGAGGACTTCTTGAGTTATGGCCAAAAAATGGTTTATCAGGATAATTTTAAGGTCACAGTGACCTTTGACCTTAGACCACCAAATTCAGTTCATTCCAGAGACATCACGTTCATGAAAATGGGGCGGACAAACTGAATATATAATGTGTCCATTGCTATGGAGACATAAAAACTGACAGGGGATATTTACTAAGCCTAAATTACCACTTAGGGTCTTAGGGTGCACCGTGATCGCCTGCTAATTTTACTAATTTTATTAAAACTAAATCAGGATCCTGAGTTATTACATTAACCTTTCAGCCTCTTAAACGCCGGAGCAACAACAACAAAGAAGTCACGCAGACCTTTTCTTTAAGGGAACTGTGTCACCACAGCAATTATACAATGTATATTATGTAAAGGGTTAAATTATTCAATAGATTGGGAAGATTGTTCTGGTGAGGCTGATACCCACCTGAGAAAGCTTTTGGACGGAGCAGCCATGGTGATGTTGGGGTTGGGGGTGTAATGATACACCAAACCCTGCAGATGGCGCTCAGCCCCTCCAAACCGCACGGTAATGGCGTGTTCCCCTGTTCTGTTGCTGCCTCTGGTCAGACAGCTGATGTGGTCCTCCTGAATGTTTAGCCTGAGCGGAGGCAGACATTTTACACGTCAGACCACAAATAAATAAGTTTGGTTTTACATGTGTTAATGTTTAAACAAAAGTCCTAATTCATGGTCACTTACACCATACAGGGCACTCCTCCAATTAGGACACTGACTTCACTGGGATGTCCAGTCCTCAGTCTACGGCCTCTGATGGTGAGAGACGAGCCCCCCGCCTTGGGCCCTCTTTGGGGGAAGATGCTGCTTAGAATGGGATCCTGGGGATGGAGAGACACAGAGAGGAAGAAAGAAACAGGATGAGATGTATGAGAGAGAAAAAACAAGTAGAATCAATAATTCGATACTGAGCGGGTGATTTATTGGGAAGATAAATGAGACACCAGGGCATTCTGGGAAACCCTAGAAGGCTGCCTCACAGCTTTCTGGTATAACAATTAATCTGCTTGTGACTTGCGCCCATCAGTTAAGGCTGTTGTCAAACCTGCAGTCCTTTTACTTTAATGTAAATAAGGAGTAATGTTACTTTATTGCGTTGCAGTGGTTCACTTAACATTTCATAAGACACAATTTAAAGTGAAGCCTAATTAACTAAAGCAATATGGGAGCTGTCGTTTCCTTAATGGGTCAGACATTTTCGGTGTTTTCTTGGATAAACAGACACGTACATTAAACAGCTTCACTACGAAATGCTCCCAAAAACACGGTTGAGGGTTGGAAGAACTCTGATTACTGATGTGCAGCAGTTATACACAAGGTTACCTGAGTCACATGGTTTCTAGCGACTGGTGCTGCATTTACCTGGAAGCTGAAGATCTGAGCGGACAGTCCGATTCCCCCCCCCCTCACTTTGACCGAGGCGTGGCCGCTCTTCTCTTCTCCACTACTTGTGGTCTCGCACACTATCCTACAAGATGAAGATATACGATTGTCAAAATTAGGGAAAAAAAGGGAAAAAGGTTAATTTTACAAGCAGTTTCCAGTGAAGCAATGACTTGCCTGGAGGAGATTTCATATCTGCTGTGGATGACACTGCAAGGAACCCCGGCTACTGAGACCAAGTCCTGGATGTCTTCAGCTCTCTGGCCGAGGTTAGAGCCTGAAATTGTCACTACTGTCCCCCCCTCTACAGGACTGGATACTGGGTCCAACTGAAACACAAGTGGACCAAAAGCATGGAATGTATCTGTACTGCCTTCTTCTGATATGATGACAGAAAAAAGGGTGTACAGTAGGTAGGTAATGAAGCAGTCAGCCAATGGGCCAATGTAACTGATTAAACTGGGCTGAATACAAACTGAGGGGCAGAAATTCCCTCATTTATTTGCCACCAACCCCTCTTTTCAAAGCAAATGTTGCTGTTTAGATGCTTATACAACACAAAACAACAGGGCATCTTGGCAGACTAGGGGTTAAGGCACCAACCATGAACCACTATATCACAATCACAATATGTCTGTCATTCCCCATCTCTCTCCCCTCATTTCCTGTTGTCTCTCTACTGTTCACATATCATATAATGGCACTAATAAACAATGAACAGACATGCAGCCCTCACGTCTCACAGAAAACCTCCAATTTGTCAGATGGGGAATGAAAGACATTGTGAAAACAGTCCAGCAGTCTAAACGAGGCAACAATTCACATCATACATAATAAACATGAAATCAACAGGATCTTAATTCTCCCACCCTTTTCTCACAGTTTTCTACTTTCTCAAAGCAAAAAGCAAAATCCTTAGAAAGTGTTAAAAAAAGAGGGTAAAAAATGCTCACAAAGTGAATGACAGGTGCAGGACAGGTGTGCCTGATCTCATCGGTGCAGGAGTCCTGGTACACACAGCGGGAGCCAGCAGCACCCCCACACCAAACACAGCCATACTTGGGGCTGGCAGTACGACAGCGGCTGCAGTCGGACCGCCCCACGGAACAGTTGAACAGAGTCACTGAAGCAGGGGAGAGAAAGGGCCATTACTTTAACGTCAAGCAACTACACAATATGTTCCCACTCCACATATCTCTCACACACCAACAACACTGTACTATAACACGCATGGTGGAGACACACACAGTGAACCGCCCCCACCGTACAGATCCTCAGCGCTGTCGATGAGGAAGTTGTTTTTCCTCCGGACGTTGATCATGGCTGGGTATTCCTCCATCTTGGCCGAATAGGCATACTGAAACAACAGCAGCAACCAACGGTCAAACCAGTGTGAGCACGACTTTTCACCTGGTGTACGAGCTGATGTTATGCACAGCCATGTGTCAAATGATCTGGTTAGGAGCGCTAATGAAACAAACTCATGAAAACATAAAAGTACACAATCAAGTCTCTTGAAAAATCAATCACCTGTCGAGATGATGTTGATTTTTGTTAATACGACTGCTGGTTTATTTGTGTTCGTTTGTGACCTTTTTTGTTGATTTAAAGTGATTTACAGTCATTTTGAATGAGACGAGGTGGGGTATTCCATCAGATGGAGACAGACACTTGATTAAAGCTAATTCTTGTATCGCTGCTGCAGAGCTGTAACTGAAACTACAAGCAGACATCTTATCAAAGATGGGATCTCTGCTGGCACAGTGGGAGAGATGAATGTGATCGGATTCAGATCGGAGGCTTAATAGAAACTAAGACCGCATTATTTCCAGAATTGAAGACACACTGAGAAAAATGACTATACAGAGATATGTTCTGACCTGGTGAGGCTGGCAGGTGATGAAGAAGACCGATTGTTGTGTGGCATCCGGCTCCACTGAGGCATCCACCACCACGGACTGGTTCTCAATGTCCAACACACACTCGTAGTCCATATTCTCATCCTGTGTGTACACACCACATACAGTACATTACAGAACAAACTGTTTCAGTGGGGGTCCAGTAGCTGCTACAAACTGATCTTTACCACAGTGTCACAGCAAAAGGTTTCAATTCAGGGGGAAACACTAAAAATCTTCACATAATAATGACTTTTATGTTACGAAAGTGAGAATCTATCCTAAAGCAAAGTATGCCTCAAAACCCCTGTGGAGATTTTATATCTTTATGAAGTGAAACTAAAATGGCACCCATATAGAACATTTCAGAATATGTCTGAAAAGCTGCTGTCGTACTCACTGCTGGTGAAGAGACTTATGGATAATAACACGGAACCTGAACCTTTTAGCTGAAGCTGAATAACCTGCACGAATACAGCTGTTAGCTATAGTATCTACTAAGGTAAGTGGATCTGGACAGTATGGATGGACACATTACCTGGAACAGGTTCAGGTGTTGTCCCACCAGAGTGATTTTCCTCTCCACACTGACAGGAAGCAGAGACGAGTCCTGAACTTTCTCCACACAAGGACATTCCTGACGACACATTATTAACCATCACAATGAGAAATATCTATACATGAGGGAAAATAAACTGCAGCTATACTTTAAAATCCGACATCTACATCCTGCTCAAAGTGGACAACATTATGTTAACAACTTATTTCATAATCGTGGTCATTTAAATGTGGTCGCTTCAAGCTGCTTAGACTGAGAGTTCTCTTGATGTTTGAACATGTCAAGTCAGTATGATTCATAAAGCCCAATATCACAAATCACAATTTGCCTCAGGGGTCTTTACAATCTGTATGACATATGACGTACTGTTGGTCTATAGTGTATACAACTAATCTATCCTAAGACATTGTAGATTTAGGTGCTACAAAACCGAGGTGAATCCTCTATAAAGATAAATTATCCCCATCTCATTCCCAGTCTAGCAGAAAGTCAGAAAATCAGAGAACTACAAACAAAACATGAAACTTCAAAAACACAAGAACACACCAGAGTAACAAAACACTGGACACACAGGTAACACACGAGGAGGGACATGACTTAAAAAAGAACTGATGCCATGATCTGGGACTTCAGCTACTTTCTTGCTTGGAGGAGACATTGGATTTCCTGGATTAGTGAACCATCCGTATCTGTAGCTAGCATTGAAGGAGTTGAACAGACTAGTCAATAAATCCTGTCACGTTAGTGCCTTGAATTTCTGATCCATCCTCAAGTCTGAGATCACATTGATTTAGTGTCAGTCATTTGCCTTTCTTGCTGACAGGAGAGCTAATAAAGATAACTGCAACTGCAAGTGTAGCAGTCAGTATTCCTCATTCTTTGCATTGCTGCAGACTGTGGACTATGTAGTTATATACTGACTGCAGATAACGTCTTAGATCTTCCTGGGTTCATTCTGCAGGATTTTAAAGGAAAACTTCAACAGTTTGACAAATAGGCTTATTTGTTTTCTTGTCGAAAGTGAGATGAGAAGATGGATACCACTCTCATATTGTGAAGGCATAGAACTATATGAATATGAAGCTACAGCCAGTCGACTGCTAGCTAAGCTTATGCTAAGCAAAGCTAAACACCTCCATACATGAGTGGTATCATTCTTCTTATCTGACTCTCTGTCGAACTTTCCCTAGTTTGTTGTGTTGTCTGGAGAATGATCACTAGACAAGCTGCACACGTGCCTTCTGCACTCACCAGAAAATGAGAGTCAGTGGAAGAATCCGACTGGTAGTGTGCTGCAGATTCAGAGTTGGGGTCAATAACTGTTTTGGGTGATTGTGTATGGATGAAGGACTGAACAGAGGAACCTGTTGCAGAGTCCACGTCAGTCTCTCCCTCTGGCTTGTCCCACTCAGTCTCCCACGGAGGGGAGTCAATCTCTTCAGAGCTGGCCATATCAATGGCCTCCTTACCATCACTGATAGAAAGGTCTATTAAAAGGGCCACTTCGCTGGAGGTTGTGAAGCTTACATCAAAGGATGAGATCACCGCTTCACCAGAGGGCTCTAAAGGTCTCAGGTCAGAGTCGGCCTGGCCACTGGTGCTGCTGGTAAATGTAGTGTGAGGAGTTTCATCAGTGATATTCAAGGCTTCGGTCTCCTTTTCCTCTGAAAAACCTCTTGTAGTGACAACATATCCCTCCGTCGTTCCCTCCACATCAGAGAGGGACCCGCTGGAGGTGTTGGCATCCGTGTGTATGGTGGTGGCTTGCGTGAAAATCCTGACAAAGGGGGACGTTGTCGCCAGGGTAAGCGGCGAGGTGGGTTCAGCATTACGGGTGGTGGGCGGTGTCACCGTGGTGGTGGTTGATGGCACAGCTGCTGTTGTGGGGGCAGGGGTCTCAGTGGGCAGTGGCCGTGTTGTTGTTGCGTGGACAGTAGGAGGTAAAGGGGTCAGTTTTCTGGTGGTGGGTGGTGGTATGGTGGGGGTTGGCGGTTTGAACTGGACGATGGAGAAGCACAAGTGAACATGCGAGGAGAGGAGAGGAAGAAAAAAAGATGGGGAGGACAAAATTAGGATAAAACAGAAGGGTATGCAAATACATTAAAAAGCAACTCATGAGTGAAAGAAATGTTAAAAACTAAAGAAGACAAACAGCAAACAGACAGCACATGTATGGACTAAAACGTGCAGCATGTTGCACAGTGGAGTGTGATAAACAAACCTAGTGCTAGTTACCTAGTTACATTCCAGTGTTTACCCTTAACTATAAAGTATACACTCTGCTGCGGGTTTATTAGTTACACATGTTAAAACTAATGCAGACTAATGCAAAAGTCCTGCAGTAAATCCTCCTCCATGAAGGCTGTAATGTTCAGCTTTAGAGAGCCGTTGATTCACTTTGGAGGCTGCAGTTTATGCAGCTGTTGAACTGTATTGTGTTCTTCTGAGAGGCATTTCTGCCATTTAGTACCCTCACTGACAAAATATTAGACATACCTATATCAACAACAAGACCTCTGCAACAGACTTCCATAAAGTCTGAATATTATAACCTTCATGACGTAGACAGTTGGATTAGACTGCATTAGATTTTGTTTAGTTTTAGCTATGTGTACCTAATAAAGTGAACACAGAGGGAATATACCCCCGAAATCTATTTGCATTAAAAAAAAAAATTCATCCTTTTCAGACTTAATGTGGACTCACAAGTTGGTTGTAGATGGTGACTCCTTGGCTGCAAGTATGTTTGTGTGTGCAGACGTGCTGTTGGATACACCAGTTACACCCCCAGCGACTGCTAACACACCCTTGGCATCTAGCAGAGCACACAGCAGAAGCACAGGCGGGGCAACAACACAAACCATCATAAAGATCAGTGACAGTGAAAATGTAAGAAAAGCCATCCTACATCCTCAGGTGATCTAACGCTGTCTATATCCGTTCACCTGCACCTGCTGGCATCCTGCTCACTAGTTTCCACTTGTTTTTCATACTTAACGCATATTTCAGAATCTTGAATATGTCAAAACAGCTCTGCTCGGCTTCGGTTGAGGTGTCTTACGGGGCTGTATGATATGTGTCGAGGGCTGAGAAGTGTGTGCGTGTACTCACGGCCTGCGTCCAGAGAGCTGCTGCACCAAGCTGCAGTTGTAGAAAGTGAATTCTGTCTCCGCTACCGTCACGTTTATGAAGCGCAGTGACAGCGTCACCATCACAAACTCTGCATCAGAACACACAAGTTTCCAGTGCAGGTCAGCTTCGATCTGACCAACCTTTGTGTCACTCTCAGAAGCAGTATAGTGCTGTTTGGGATTTTTGACTTGCAAAAAAGATTTTAAAATGCCCTACTTTCGTATGTTTTGTAATTACTGAAAAAAGGTGTCCCATTGGGTACGACCGATGAACATACAAAGATACTCACCGTCTCCATGGTCAATAGGGGGCAGACGGCTGGCATCAGGGGTGGAGCATATCACACCAGTGTTGGTGAGGGAGGCAGGAGTTTCTGTGTCTTGGAAGAAGCAAGAGTAGGCCTCTCCTCTTCCTAGACTGGGGAGGCCCGCTACTGACACCCTGATCTGAGGGAGGAAGACAGAACAGGAGAAGAACATCAAGAAAAGAAAGCAACAAGATGGAAACAGAAACCCTATTGTTGGTGAAGTGTTGTTCTTTGGCTCTGCAGACCGAGGGGTTAACAGTTATCTTAAAAAAAAGCTAAAAGATTTTTGTTGAACTGAAACTCTAATGTACAATATGGACAGAGTCACGATAGACTACAGCAGGCACACAGTAGATATTATTGTGCATTCCTCCCATCTGTCCCCCACTGTTGCCCCTGCATTACATCCGTTTTCTGCCCACGGCTGATGTTGTACAGGCTGAGGTGCTGGATGCTGAGGCACTGCTGCGTCTGGTTGAAACTCCACAGCCACTGGCCCTGCACAGACCGCCGCTGGCACTCCCAGCGCTGGCCACACCTGAAATACCACAGAGGGGTCAGAGAGCGGACAGGGATGCAGGAGAGCTTTGGCAGTAGAACTTTTTTACAGCACTGACTCACCTCCCCTCAAGGACACACCAGCCACAGTAGGGGTCTTTGACAGACAGACAGGACTGACAGTCAAGGTGATCTCCACATTCTGCCACTGGACGCTTCTCTACCTGAAAACAACAGATACGTGAGAGTTTCTGTGGTGAATTAGACGGATAGCAGCTGCTAGCTACAGTCTCCGCCGTATAACAAAAAGGAAAAGTTAAACTCAATGCTTTTAACAAGAATAAAGCAATGGAAATTCACAGAAATCTGAGTGCTTCATTAAGGCATGAGACCTTACAATTGCCCTCCACTCAAAAACATGTTCCTCTTGTTCTTACTGTTAACAGTTTGAGCTTCACTGTGCAGAACGACGTGTGTACAGAGTTTAATACCAGAAGGATGTTTTCACATTCAGTTGTGCTCACCGAAAACACAATTTCCTGGGAGGCGGGCCTACAGGCATGATTAGTGACACATTTGGTTTCCTACTGTTGTATCTTTGTACCCTTTGTATTACAATATTTCTGACTCCCTAACACAGCCAGCAGCTTTATGACAATTGCAATGCTTGTCAGACTGATATTGATGTTGATATGTACGTGACATATAACTTGAATACAGCTCTACATTCCGATTAAAGCGTTCAGTGGTTGAGTGCATAGACAAGCAGTTTCCCACATCCTTGTAGCTTGATCTGCGGCTGCCCACACAGACACTCTGCAGGGAGTGTGCCAACACAATGCAGGCCACTTTCTCCAATCAATACCATTGTCATGTCTGACTTTACACCTCCTGCCGACTGTTGTACCCATCACAGTGGACTGAGTGACCTTTGACCTTCACAGCCAGCTGGCCCCTCTGTTTTCTCTCGTGCTCTTTGCCTCTTATTCTTTTACCCTCTTTATCTGTGAGAGAGACACAGCTTGAGGAAGTATCAAAGCCTGAAAAACTCTGACAAACGATAAATTGTCTGACGATGAATGACGAGCCATGTTCGGTCTCGTGCATGGAGACATCTGGGCCCTGTTGAATGGACAGATTCACCGAGAAGGCTTCAGCTGTTTACACGTCTGGTGAGCAGGTCCAAGATTAAACACATGAAACCTGGGAAAGCTTACATGCTAACACAAAGCTACTGTGTAAAATTACATTTTACCACCTGCAACCAGTTAAAACATCTTCAGACTTACAGTAGTTTTGGTCATGATGTAGATGTGCGCACCGTTCTGGTCCAGTAAAAGGTCACTGTTGATGGGAGAGTTTGGCTGGATCGTCATGTTTGCATATACCTCAACCTGACCATCTTGGCCCAGATACACCTTAAGAAGTACATCAGAAAAAACAGCAGACACTTCAGATTCTGGTATATGAAGGAATATCACCAGCAAATGGATTTATATGCATAGACGGACATTCCTAACATTGCAAGACTAAAATGAAGGGGAATATCTCTTTCAACTCCAACACAAATCAAATCACACTTGTGCAGGATTGCAGCAGGAGTGGCCATGGATGTGATTATGGTACGGTCAAATCTAATATAAAGCACAGGAAGACACCTCTGGCTTAAGTGATTCCCAGGCCTTCAAAATCTCATGTTACCCCATGCTAATGAGATTAGCAGAGGTTTTCATGCCTCTCTCCATAAGGCTCTCACTTGATCACTGTGAACAGAACGGAGAATCAGTTGTGCCATTAGGAGGATGCACTCAACACATAATGGCATGGGAAGTTGCTCTGTAATGCTCGGTGACTTAGACACGTTCATGCAGTTTGTCATTTGGCATGTCATGTTTTGTAGAGAATGTCAACACCGTCTTGAACATGTAATATCTGAGATACAGATGGAAGGGAGATTAAGATAAGTTAGATAAACATGCAGATATTTGATCAACGGTTAAATTGCAATTTTTAAAACTTTTTCCCACAGGCCTACCCTAACCTTAAAGAAACAGTTCAACACTTTAGGAAATACATTTCTTACACTAGAGGAGAAGATCAATACCACTCTCAAACAAGTCTGTATTTCATGTATGTCTGGTTTCTAACCTTTGGATGGAGCCAAGCCGTTTGCCCCTGCTTTCAGTCTTTGTGCTAAGCTAAGCATATTCTCGCTGTGGCTTCGTATTTAACACAATAATATGGTATGTGTGGTATCGATCCTCTCATCTAACTCTCGGAAAGAAACGATTCATCTATTCCTTTAACTCCAAAAGGACACTAATGGGATCGATGGCAACTGCGCTTAAATCAGGTTGGTGACATAAATTTTGTCCCCAGCTAGACAAGCAATGAAGTCTAAAACAGGCCATCAGTTGTGGCCCCCCACACACACACACACACACACACACACACACACACACAGTCCTGTATATGGATGCTGTGGAATTTGTCCTGCTGTGATAAGATAATCCTGTTACAATAGCTTACTTCAGATGGCTACATGGAGTGCTGCTTTGATCTGCTACCTAAAAGCACCATGTCTCACTCTCTCTTTCACACACACACACACACACAGTTAAACAGACCAACTAGACGATAACCAACTCCATGAATACCTCACAGCAGAGCTATGTCTACAATCCTCTTATCTCGATCCCTACATGTAACTATTAGATCTATGCAGATGTTGCTCTTAAGGTGGTGATACACAACATTAATAGTGTAAAAAGCAGTACACAAGGTGATATATCAAATATATTTTTTTGGAAACACATTCCACCAGTCTCCCAAGAATGCATCAAGTTATAGTCTCCAATAGCCATATACTGTCGTCAACAGAAAAAAAAACGAATGTATTAGACATGAGCTCATGGTGATATGGTTAGTCTGTGTGTGTGTTGGAAACCTGTGAATGTCAGAACAATGTAGACTTAGACTTGAATCCCTGACACTGTTTGCAAATGTTTTATAAGATATAAGGTGTGTGGGAAATGATTCATAGACGTCCGTAGAAGGAGCAGGCGAGCGCAGTATTAAGGCAGCCCAACTGGTGGGATTTACTTTAAAAAACTTGGCTGATAGTCTAAATATTTCCATGACAGACAGATCTTTGTTATCCCTGTGACGTATCCAGGGCGTCTCTCTGCCTTCCACCAATTCATGCTGGGGCAGGCTCAAGGGCCTAAATAAACTGGCACCAACATAAAAAATATGAATGAGAGCAACATGGTATCTCAGGCTACCTTGTGCAGAGTCCCTTTGGAGTCTCCGAGGAAGGCGATGCTGTGTCCCTCTCTGACACTGACAGCCACAGCAGTGAGACGGGCAGCTGTAGTGTGCCACACGGCTGTAGCTTCCAGTGGAGCCCGGCTCGCCATTGGACTGGGTGTGTGGTCAGAGCCGCAGGGATATGCCTTTAGGGTATTCTACAACACATCACCACAACACAGAGATTGTCCTTTTGTTCCATCATTCAGAGTTATTTCAAGATTCATTTCAATTCCGTTCAATTTACTTTAATTCAGTTCAATTCAATGGGCTTTCAACGTTTCAATGTGACCAAAGCATCAAAACATAATTTGTCCAAATATGTGTGTGTGTAAACTCTTTGACATCTGAAATTACAGAGTTGAACTTGTTAAAGTAAATGTTCCTGATTTCACTTATTGGTTTATATTGTAGGAAGAAGTGCGTCTCTGTCTCAGGCTCACCTGTCCAACACTGATCGCAGATTCTGTTTTCTTTTGGTTGCCCTGGTTTTTGGTGTCTTCCTCTTTTGATGTCTAGTGTGTGACTGTCCCTGAGCCTCTACCTGGTTAGGATCTGTCGCTGAGCCTGTACCTGGTTAGGATGATTTCCTCTGATTGGTGTATGGAGAGCAGTGTTGTTGTGAGACTTGTCAGAGTGTGTCTGAGAGGGAGCAGTTGGTCTCAGCATAGGGGACTCTTTTGGGTGCTCTACCTGCATGTGTTGGTGTTTTTCTGTGTAACATACATTTCATTGTATGAGGATTGCACCATAAATTTAACTACATGACTACTGACTACTCTTTCGGTTTGGCAAAACAACCATTCCATAATCCCGCTGTTCACTAAGTCTCCGAGCTCTGGCTCCAGATAATTAGCCCTGATGGAGAAAGTTGAATGGGACTTTTTTTTTTTTGCCTACTCAGTTTGTCTCTCTCAAAAAAAAAAAAAAAAAAAGACATGGCTTCTTGTGGTTGCAAGGGGAACTCAACACCCCCCACTCACCCTGTCCTCCTATGTCAGTGGGTTTCAAAAGATCTCCTATCCTTCTTTGTCAGAGCTCATTAAGCAGCAGCACAGCTGATTCAAGGTTAGTTTGGTCTATTGATCCCTAACAATCCCATTAAATGGTTCTGAGGCTGACAGGACCTGAGTGGCTGCAGGGCTGCAGAGGGGGTCACTGGAGGGCTGCAGCTGGGCAAAGCTGCTCTTGGGGCATCTGGGAGCAGTGGGCTTTTCAACGAGGGCCTCATTACAAGACTTGCCTGCCTTTATGTTTTCCCGTTACTCTGCTTAAACTTAGCAATCCAATTACCCCTCGTTACTGTGGTGTGCTTTCTGTTTTGTCTTCTTGGACCACTCAGTCCATATGCTTAAGGTGCATGAAGACAGCAGGAAATAATGATGATATATAGCCCTATTGAAGCCAGCATCCATGTTGTAACAAGCATATAAAGCAGAAAACACTATGGCATATAATCCTGCTAAGCGGACCAACAATAATCATTTCAGTCTCCGATGAGCACGTTATTTACAAAATCTTTGTTTCAAAAGCCCATAGATTCAAAAGATTTGCTTTTCTTCCACCAGATAAAAAGTCAGCGTCAACATCAGGTTGAACACAAAAACACTGAAGCCCCTTCTTTCATCTATTGTATCCTTACCATGGGCAGGTTGGCACAGCTGGACTTGACCTCGTACTCTATGTAGGCCACCTCTCCTTTCCCCTCCACCCGGCCGTCCTGCGTGTAGCAGAGGTCACGTGTGGAGTCGATGTGTCTGTCGAGATCCTCCAGCGGGTAAACACACAGAGCTGAGGGATCCAAGGGATTGTTGTTTGTGGAGCTGATGCGGGTGGAGAAGACTCCCAGCAGATCCTCGCCTTCCCGGCCTCCACCTTGTCCCACCTATTGCAACAAAGATGTGGGACAAACCCGGAAAAAGTTAAACACAACAAGCATCAGCATAACCATTTCTGAAAGCAACAGTAGTTGCTCCCTACAAGGCAAGTATTTGAAATATTTGAAAGGACATAACACATGCAAACACGCAGAAAGTACCTGGGCAGCCTGGAGCACATTGTAAGTGCTTGAAGAAGATGAAGGGGATCGGCAGACAAGAGGAACTTCCACATAGGAATAGTAGGAGGTGTCGTCCAAGCACACTCTGGCAGCATAGGTCCGGTACTCCCTCGATGATGATTTAATGTCACGGCGGTAAAACAAGATGTACACATATGTGCGGCGTGTGAACGCCATCACAAAGTGGTGGTCATATTCCGACAGACGCCCAGCCACAGCCAGCTTAGCTGTCTCCTCGTAGGAGAAGATGGGTTCTGATGAAAGGTGGCGGGTGGAAATGGGTGGGTGGCTGGCGGTATAGCCCCTACCCACATACATCACTCTCTTTTCCCCGCCACGAAGCCCCACCACCAGCCCCACAGTTGACACTGACGGGTCATTGGCCGCAACATACTGCGTATCCACGGGCCTCTCAGTGGAGAAGAGAACCTCCTTGATCGATGACAGGCTGCGTTTCTGGCAGGTGCCCTGGTGGATGCTGCCGCAGGTGATCAACTCCAGAGCCTTTGGATCCACCAGAAGTAATTTGTTGTGATTACTGGTTCTCCTGGCCTGGGGACAGTTGAACTCAGTGACGGGGGGAAGGCAGTCTTTGTGGTCGCTCACGGGACCAGTCGTCTCCTCTTGCTCAAGCCGGAGTCCATCGGATCCATCCAGCTGAAAGAGGTGGTCCCTGGCCCCCACATACACTGTCCCAACAGAGGGGTTTGGGTGCAGCACCAGGTGCTGGAATTCAGTGTCATTACGGGAAAAACAAGGGTAGGAGCGATCATGGGCGGAAGCGAAGGTGATGAAGATGAGGAGTAAGAGCAGGGTGGAGTTCAGAGTCTTCCCATGTAGCATGGCAAATATTCTGAGGAGCAAAACAAGCACCGTTAGACAACTGCACTAGCAGAAGTTTGAGGTTAAACATTAATAAGGCTGGAAGCTGCTTTCATATAGAATTAAAGTAGCAAGAAAACACTTTTTACATAATAAACTACACTGTAGTTTATTTTTTTGTTAATCCCTTACATGCCATCCTGGTGGCACAAATACTTGCTAGCGCACCAAATCTATCACCAGCAAATGGACTCCTGTTGTAACGTTTGCTAGAAACTACAGTGCCCAGCTGTTTTATGAAATTGCCTAATATTTTTTTTTTTAAACAGAAATGTATATTCAAGACTGATTTTTCAAGATTTCTGTATTCAGAAGGAATCAATTGGTTTGAGCCACAGAAAACCTGGAAAGTATTGAGAGATGGACTGACTGGTTTGGTTCCTTTCATGGGACAAAAATGTTTTGTTCAAGAAGTCAATGCAATAAGGTCAGCCTAATCCTTTAAATGCAGTGATCAAGGCTCAAATTTTACACTAACATCTCGCCATCTACTGCATGTTCTTTGTTAAACTGAATCATGTCCCATTCCTCTGTCTGTGAATTATAGCAAAACAAATTACAATCAATCTGTTTACTAAGTAGAGAGAGAGACAAAGGGTGAAGATCACTCTCTTGTCACATTATTCATTAACATGTCACAACATTTAGTATACGATATTATATTACCACTATGTAAAGTGTATTAATTCGAACCACCAAACAGGCCATCAAACACCAGCCGACACAGTATCCCTCACATTCAAAACAACAACTCTCATTTCCCATTTCTACAGCCATCACTCAACACCTCTGAGGAGAGTGGTTTGTGGACAGCCTCTGCATTAGCCATAAAGCCCCATTAATCATTGAACAGGTTCCTCAGACCTCTCACTGACCCCACTGAGAAAGGTCACATCAAAATAAATAAATAACTACTGTACACACACCTGGTGTAGGGAGCAAGCTTCAAACGTTGGATATGCAAAGTTAGATGTGCAGAATGGTATTTTGATTGAAAGTATCTGGAAAGTATCATTATACGTATATGTTCTGCACAATTACATTGCAGTGTGAATAGATTGCTAAGACATTAGACATGCAGTGCCATCTCACCTAACTGGCAACCCCCTGGGGCTGCAATCAGGACAAAGGCGAGGCGGAGAGGGGGTGGAGTTGAAAGGGAAGAGACCGGGAATCCATGGGTGTGCATGTGGGTGTGTGTTTTTGCATGTGTACATAACCAGAGGCCTTCCAGGAGCAGGTGCATGCGTCTGGTAAGTGGGTGAGTGTGTCTCAAGCCTCCTCTTTACTTATTCATGTGCAGAATAAGAAGTAATAACATCCATAACCACTGTCAGAGAGTGTGTGTGTGTGTGTGTGTGTGTGTGTGTGTGTGTGTGTGTGTGAATGTCAAGAGGAGTGGGCGGAAAATTCACAGCCGTTTGAGACACAGGAGAGGAATGGTCTTTAGGAAATATATACACTACCGTTCAAAAGTTTGGGGTCACATTGAAATGTCCTTATTTTTGAAGGAAAAGCACTGTACTTTTCAATGAAGATGACTTTAAACTAGTCTTAACTTTAAAGA
>JAVQJL010007561.1:0-59503 GCA_036024295.1 Nannoperca obscura
GGCTCTGTTGACACTGAGCAGAACCTCTCGACTGCATGTCCGCTTCATGACAGGAAGACTTGACGAAAACGTAGGCTACAAGAACACCACGACACACAACACAAAAAAAACACCGTCTCATAGGGAGAGCGAGAACCAGCAGCGTGTGCAATGTAACAACAATGTTACCATAGAGTCTGGATCTGTGGTTGCACCTGCTGCCTCCGTATTCCTGCTCAACAGCCGCTGTTGCTATTATTGTTATTGCTATTATTATTAGTATTGCTATTATTATATTGCTATTAGTATTATTTTTTATTAATATTAACACCAATACCATTACCACATCTATTACTTTGCATCTCTGTGTAAAACTGTACTGTACAACTGTATGTTCTTCTTCCTCCTGCTCTTTCTGTCTACAGAACTAGGTCTGTACGAGCTCTTATTCCAAGGTAGCCCCAGTTTGTATGTATCACCACTACATTCATGTCTCATTTTACAAAAAATAAATACTTGGTATACTTTGAAAAACCCAAAAGATGGTTTAACAACACAGTTGTTCTGAAGATGTTTCCAGAATCTTTAAAGACCTTTAACAGTTAAAAAGATTTTTGACATCTGGATTTCTTATCCAGGAAGCCAGAAATGACACATCCCCTTGCTCTTTTTGTAAAACACAAGCAAAATATTGAGTAAGGACATAAAATGGCAAAAAAACAGCAAATAATTCTGTATCTAGACGGCCTTAAGAGTCTTCGAGGATTCTGGAAATACCTTCTCAGGTATTTCAGAAAATGTTGTTGAACCTGTTCAAAGATCAACAGGTATTTGTTTTCTTGGAGAAACAAATGTAAAGGTAACACGTTAGAGGCACAAATGGGGACTATTTCTAAGGTTAAAAGCTCAGTAGCCACATGTTTGCAGATGAGTTGTCACATCATGATTGTTTCTGCCGTCTTACAGTAAACTTGGCTGACAATTATGCTTTCAGCCACCAATGTCAAGTTCACTGCAGCTAAAAGCTACTTATGCAGTTTGATGGTTCAACACTGTCAGTACATTTTGAAGATTCTTCGTCAAAGCTTTGTTGGTACATGTTTCGAACACCTCTAGTCGCAGCATTAAAGTGTGTTATTTATTCTTTACTTCCCGTTTACACAATTTTTAACGCAACCGTGTCTATTTTGGAACAACAAAATCTTCACTTTTCTACACAAGACAGTATGTTTAAGACAGTATATGTAGGGAAGCTATAAGCAATATATAATATATTATATTTTTTATAACTTAAAATGGCAGGAAATTTATTTTTAATTTCCTGTTATAGCTCCACTCACTGACTGATCTGTGTAATTTCTTTTTGCTGACCTCAGGGGGGGATTTGAAACATTTCCACATATTTGATTGCTCTGGGACTTTTCCTCTTTCTGGTCCAGATTGTTTGAAGGCAGAAAAAAAAGAAGCAAAGGGAAGAAAAAATCCTAACAAATGCAAAATGAGTTCCATCACCTGCTGTGCTTGGACTTCAAATTGCAGCTGAAAACACCTCTTAAAGCATTTTTTCCTTTGGGGCTACTTAATCAAAGTATGTCCCTGGTGTACTTACAGCCTGGATTGTACTTAACGGCCCAAGGAAGGAAGAAAAAAAAAGAATTTGAGGAATCACAAAAGGGCCAGAGGAGGCTTCAAAGACTGCAGATGAATCTTTGTCATTGGAGCTCTGATTGGTGCTGCAGGGGAAACTGCCCCAGGCCAGTCTGGAGGATCCTGCTACTTGTTCATTTAAATTCTTCTGACATAAACTTTTTATTGTAGTTGATGCAATTCTCATGTCTCATGTATATCCACCCAGTAAAAGAGCCACATGGTTCCACAGGGCATGAAGTCCCAAAGCTGTTCATTTCATTCGATATATCTAATAAATACCAGATTAGTTTGGTGCTACAAAATATTTTAATGACTCCAGCATTGTCTCAGAAGAGGGACTATATAAACAATTTTACACGCTGGTTCCTGGCAAATTTCCACCCTCCCTCCTGTTTGTCAGACATAAATGCAGCAGGATTACACATGAAACCCCTCAGCGTTTCCTGTCGACGAATGACAACATGACGTATGCTGTTTAGTCGAGCCAAAACATTTAATACACACCATCGCAGGAGACATGCACTGGAGCACTTCACACTGTGCACTTTTCCCAACTGTAGCTCTCTTTGAAAACACATACAAACCATGAAATAATTTAAAACAAAGCACATATTAAAAAAAGGGAAGGTTAAACATTTGTTTTTTTTATACACGTTCATAATACTGATTCATAAAATGTATCACAGAAATTAGCTTTTGACACAGAGCAAACCATAGGAACCAACTCAAGGTATTACACTGACACTGTGCTTGTTGATAGTTAGCAGAAAAACTGTGAACTAATGACATCTGAGAGAATGTCATGGAGAGGACAAGCGCTGGAAAGAAGAGTCTGTAGGGGGAGGAGGAGGAGGAGGGGGAGGGTGGGTCTATATCCGTCCCTCTCTGATGAGAAACAATCCAAGTGTGCTTGAAGGGCAGAGAGGTCGATCACTAGGCATAGAAGGTCTCTACTTTCACGGACTGACAGAACATGGTCATGGAGAAGACCAGGCCCAGGATCTGCACAAACACATGAAAACAAATCCACCATTAATGTGTTCAGATGTCCATGTGTGGAGTCACAAAGGAATAATAAGGAACTCTTCTGTCTGTCTGGCTCATTCTCTGTACCATGATGTACATCTGTTTGACAATACATTCCAAATAAGATACATTTTCTCATCCTGATCTCAAATCTCATTACGTTTGTTTCTTGGATAGCAATAGGAAGAACATCCACACACTCCAATCTGTGCTATGTTTAATAAATGAATATTGGACTTAGTGAAGTGTGTGGATGCTCTTCTTTTTGTATTATACATTCTTTTTTAGCTCCAGCATGTCCAGCAAACCTTTATCTGGCTGAACAGTGATTTTGACATTTCTTTGCTTACACTAAAAAGTGTGTGTTCTATCTAGTATCACTGTTTACATTTTTCTTATTGCTGAGTTAACTGTAAGATAAAATGTGTCTATAAAAAAGCATTTATTTTTCAGTTTTACAATTTGATTCATTTATTTTTACTGTTTTATTTCTAAGGTGCCTTTTAAAATCTAGTCAGGACAACAAATGTCCAATTTAACAGTTTTTTGGTGGATCAGTGGTCAGTTAACATAATAACTAACTGGTTTGTAGAGCTTTTTAGGAGTAAAATTCAAGCACTTTCAAGCCTTTATCATCACATCTAAATTGTTACTATAAATGCCAACTAACACATAGGGATCATTTAATTTCAAATATTAAAAGATTTTTGGTTTATATGAGTGATTGTGTAGATGATGAAACACCAGATTATGTTGAAAATCAAGCATTTATCAAGGAGTGGTAAGCAAAATGTGGTGTTTCTTGTTTTTACATTATTTAAGCATGCTTTAATTTATCTTCCTTGCATGAACATAAAGTAGAATTGTATAGTTCGTTGTATAATGCTATAAGTCAGCTGGCAAACATCAACAATTTGCAATAAGTCTGGCAGTGATTACATCTTTCCTTTCCTGGTTTTCATTTTGCTGCGAGAAGGATTTTTCAAAAAGGGCACTGAGAAGCAACGGGTGACTAAAAATGAGCCTACAGCATCACAGGAGCCTTGTGTGATATTTCTCCTCTACAGATTGTGAAGGCATGTCACGTAACACTTGGCTGGAAAGGAGATAAAAGAATTTTATGGAAAGTTAAACCCTTCTTTGCGGTCTTTAGCAGCAACACAAGAGGCTTATACTGGCTCCTGCTGTCCAGAGAAACCCTGCGTTCAGTGCTTAAGGATACCGGAAGTATTATGTTTATTTATCACCAAGTAAGAGCCTCCGTCTGAGCCTGTAGAGATCAAGAACTGAGTTAATGACTGCTGAAAAAAATTTATTCACATAACTTAAAAGCTGTAATTACCTGAGTAAGTGCTGTGCATAGAGCAAAGATCCAAAGTGCCACCAAGTTCTCATTAAGCCAGTCCTTTACCCGCTCGTAGCACGGCTGTGGAGACACACACACACACACACACAGAGTTAGGCGACAAATGTAAACTCCTCATTTAGATGGCAAGTGCTATAAACACTAGGATGATGTACCATTAACAGCATGTCTTGTCTGGCTGTATTAAAAAAAACTGTGATGGAAAATATTATTTGGCTAAAAGATCCCCTGTGGCAACATCCTTATCTCCCCCCCTCCTCGTCTGACCTAATATTCTTTGGGTAAACTTTCCCAAAAATTCAAGTCAAGTAAGTCCCCGCTGCTGTCCTTATCTCTTTTCAGCTGTACAAACACGAGTAATGTGAATACATGAGCAGCGCACCAGAGGTAGCATGTAGACATGAGAATGGGCTGCATTTTTCATGTCTGACATTGTTTGAATGCATTCTGATGGCATCTTGACAAAAGAATAATCCACTAGCCTCTCACTGCTTTCCCACTTTTTTTGTTTCACCACCTAGAGTACATTTCAAATTCTCTTTTCTAAATGTCCCTGAGCCATGTAGTGCCCCAAAGGCAGAAAGAAAAGAAAGCTAATTGTTATTAATAGAAGGAATAGAGATGTGTCCTTTTGTGTCAAGGATGTGAGAAAGTTAGAAAAAATGAATCTGGAAAGCAAAGGACAGTAGTTTCCTAAGGACAGAAATTAAAAGTGATGTGAGTGGCATTTGTCATGATGGCCACACAGCAACTGTATGTTTGACTATGTCTGATACACTGGCCATCTGGCATACTGTAGTAGAGAGAATGTGCTATTATAATGGGCTACACTGCTTTTCTAATGAAATTATGAATTTCTGCAGACATGCCTTCCTGATTGTGCTATTTTAAAAAATATCTTTAAATTAAAATGAGGCTGAGTGAGAGCCAGAGAAACCAAACACAATCTACTCTGCATTTCACTGCTGTCTGAAAGATTGGGGAAACTGAAAAATATATTTTCTGGGCTGGATCAATATGGAAAGTCATGCAGTAAACCATAATTTAGAGCAGCTTCAGTGTTATTTATCAAACTGCTGCCCAACTGCAACCCTCACAGACCACCGAGCTGCATCTGAAAATATATAAATTCACATTTTTATTCTTTGAAGTCCACAGCAGACCATAAAAAAACAGATAAGTAAACTTGAATCTGAAAAGCCAGTCCCACCCAGCACAGGAACAACATTCACAGTGCTACGAGGCTAACAAGTCACCCAAGCAGATCTGTGTCCTGCTCTGTGAAGGAGGTGCCTGACACCTAAGCCTGCTCCAATTGCCCAGAAAGGCTTTTCTGAGCTTTCTATTGAAAGCTGATAAAATGATTGGGCTTATTTGTGAATAAATGAACTCTATGTGAATTCTATGTTTGTCATTTCCTTTCAAAACATCCCCAGTGACTGTTTTATAATCTTCCACCTCTATGGTTCAGGTTAGCCAAAGTTAAGAAAACAACATTTAGGGTTAGAGACAGACGAAGGTCATGGATAAAGTTAAAGATAACTTAAACGATATGTTAGCATTTTTAAAACAATAGTCAGGTGCCCATTGAAACAATGCTTGCAGTAATCATTCCTCCTGTTCAAACTAGCCGTTAAAACATCCTTTCACAACATACTTCCAATGCAAGAGATGGGCTAAATATTGTATTTAAAAAAAAGTTAATTTGAAGCCAATATAAGGTTTCAGCAGTTTGACTTAGCAAAATCAAATGGTTATCTTTCCCTGGATAGTGTTTCTGTGCTCAGCTACATTGGTAAAATGAAAGGGGAATTTGTACTAAAAACACAACTTTGGAAGACACCTGTTTGATTTGTCTAACCTTGTTAGTTTTTGAACAAAACCAGGACTGTGGATTTTGGCCTCCATCTCCTTCATTGGAAGTGCATTTTGAAGGGATCTCCAGTACTGTATGAGCAGGAGGAATGATTACAGCAGGCACAAACTGTTTCAATGTTCATATGTTGAACTGAAACTCGATGTCCTTGACTCGATGTCCTTGCTAAAAAGATTAGCAACTGTATGAAAACACTACTTCACTGTAAAGAGGTAAATTTAAAAGTACACAAAGATTGTTTGAGGCATTTGAACAACCAATTTTGTCATTTTTCAGGTGATGACAGTCTCAGTGTTTCCCTCCACAGCCCACACAGTTGATATCTAAGTACAGAAGAACCAGGCATAATCACGGCAGTAGTACACATACATGGATACTCGCCCCAAGCCTGACAATGCATAAATGCAACACAAAGGCTATTTCAGGTGGTAAATATTCATGGAGGACATCAACTAAATCTGTCATTGTGGAAGTTTAAAACTAGGAAAATCGCTTACATTAACTGCGTCGGGGATCGGGTTCAGACATAAAAAACAGAATGCCTGTCGCGTTCAGGTTGGGCTCGGTTGCTACTCTCCTTGACTCAGTTTAGGTTGGGACAGAAATATGTGGCCTGAGCTGCACTATAGTAAACATGGTTTTCAAAATGTGAGTGTATCTGTGTGCGTGTCACCAAACCTTTACTATGCCTTTTTGTGTTTGTTTCTGTTTGCTATCAATGAAAGCCTGAAAATATATTCTTTCTTTATCAAAAAATATCTTATCTCATAACAACTCATTTCTGGGTTCATGAACACTTGGGTGCCAATGGCAAGAACCAAAAGAATATAAAGCCGTCATTGAGGATCAGGCTTTATTCCAACTCTATTCATTAGTAAACGATTTACTACTATTACATTTTGAGACATTTCATCAACATAGACCAGTCAGCGGCCTTGATAGGCCTCACTGACTTCTTAGAGCTAAAAAAGAAATATATATATATATATTTATAATAGAAGTATGAATGTAATTAAAATAAAGTTTACAGTATATATATATTTAAAAAGAAGGCTATCCAGGTATTATTGAAGGAGAGAGCTGTTATGCTTCAATGTGAACTACAGGAACTGAATCGTTGTTCTGTAGGGCAAACATTCATCAAAATACAAAACTGGCCAGATTAATTTGTTGTCAAAATGTCTTTCACAGTCGAAGGGCCAGTGGAATTCACAGGTCTACGTGAAGGCCAACAAGCTGTCACCTGAAGGAGGTGAATATGCATAATTTAGAAAAATCTTTTAGTGGTTGGTGCAGAAGCTGTTTTCAGGAAAAGTAATAGAAAGAGTTTTTAAAAGGTTATGTCTTTCATTTCTAAAATTGAAAACAGCTGCAGTTTGACCACAGCTTGGCCTTTTCCACCACTGAATCGACAAATTAAATTGGGTTGCAAACAATTGGAATAATGGTGTCTATTTAAAGATCAAGTGCTGTCTGCTCCAAAGTCCATGCCTGTGACCACGTGGGCATCATATTTAAGATCTGGCCTTTGCAAATAGAACAACCAAGGTTGAAACAGATGACAGGTGCCTTACATCCTAAAACCAGCTACTTGACAAGTTTATTCGCAGGTGACGCAGCATTAGCCAGCTTGAGTTGAGCTGAGACGGGCCAGTTCACAGCACTGCAACTTTCCTCTGCAACGTTTTAAAACGTTTTTGTCTCATCATAAATCTTTGGTCTGAACTTGCCTTTAATGTGCTTAGAATGTAGAGAAGATCAACAATTCCATAACAACTGGACAACATATGATATGATAGAAAGTCCCAGAACAGCTTGTAAATGGACCTTGTGATGAGAATGTGCACAGCTTCTGTGCCCAAGTTCACGAATGATGTTAGATATGCTGTACTGTCTGAATTCTGGTTTTAAATACAAAATTGCCATTTTTAAGAGCTGTATGACACACTTGATCTGGATCTTTGCAAACCATGACTGTTTCTACAGAAGACATCTGGCACATTTGATATGACTTTTGAAATGGGCCCATTTGCCATTTTGTTGCATCAACTTAATAACATCTGAAGCTACACTGAAATCGTTGCCGTTATCGTTCATCATCTTCACTCGCTGTGATGTACAGGGCTTTGGTACTGCTGGAAGACTGAAGCAGACTACTCAGTGCGTTAAGTAGCCCTAACATGTTTTGTCCTTGATGATAATGTGTTGACTTCAAAATGAATTTTTATTTTATTAGCCCTGCCATCACATCTTGTTGTGACACTTTATTTTCATCTTTCATGTTGACGCCTGCCTCAACAGCTGAACAACAGCTGTTGCGTCTGCTGTTGTTTTTCATATTTTCTTGTTTTTTAGTGAACTGAGTAAGATGCATATTGTCGATTTATTATGAGGAGCAACTGTTATAAGACCAATTTCCCACCAGTGATCAATAAAATATTTCTGATTCTGATTCTGGTTTCCACCTGCAACTAGGTAATATACGTGCACATTGCAAATGCTTTGTAAGTTACAGTAGCACATTTTAGAACTTACTGAAGATCCCAAATAAGATAAGCAACAATAAATTTGCATCCAAGATTTCATGTTCTCCATGTGGCCTGGTGGGACCATGAATTGTGATGAGAAAAGGACCTAAAATTGAACCCTGTGGGATTCCAAAGGAAACATTGGGCCTTAGGGTAAAAACGAATGTCCAACACAGACTAAGAACTTTTGGATAAATCTGATAAAAAACAGTCAGAGGCTGAGTCAGAGACACCTTCCCTGTCTTTCGGAATAAGAATAATGTGGTCTTCTGTGTCAAAGGCTCATATAAAAGCTAGAGGAAGGCACCATTTGATGCATCAGCTGCCAAAAGGAGATCATTAGTCAAGAAGGGCGGATTCTGTTCAATGGAGCCAGGCCTCTGAAACCAGATTGGAATTTGTTTTCTGAAGGTACTTTGGGGGAAAAAGTAATTTTGAGTCTAAAGTATGTTCAGGACTGAGATTTCCTTATTTTGTAAGTAGGGGCTGGACTGTTGTACTTGAAAGTAAAAATGCTCATTGAAGTGTTCTAGCTGTAGCTTCATTTAGTGACAGAAAAAAAATGCTTGCGCTAATTGTGTTAAGGCATGATAAATGGTAATTATACTACATTAAAAGAATTCAGTGCAGCAGAGTTTGCCACGGGTGATGAACAGGTCACAAGTAGATGGAGTAATTTTATTTCTCAATAAATGTTTAATTATTACCAGCTGTCCCTACATATTATCTTAACATACTCAATTACCTCTCCAGTAACACCTCCCAGTCTTGCTAAATCAAGTTACATGTTCAGATTAAGCCATTTGTATACTGTCCTAGCAAATTCACAAGAAGCTCCCAGTATTACATATTCATTAAGAGAGACCTGCAAAAATCATGTGGCTGTATTTTTCTTTTTTGACTGATGCAATCCTCTGCCCGCTCCATTCAGCTTTTTCACCAGCAGTACCAGTCATGCTCACACTCATGCAACATGCAAACTCAAGTGCCAACCCTTTTTTTCGTCAGCAAAGAAGGATAAAATATTGGTTTTAACATGGTCAGGATACAAAGTCTGTGTGGCCTACTAATCTAAGTCTAAGACAGGGGTCATCAACTACATTTGTCCAAGGGTCAGAATTTTGCAAAGTAGACAATGTGAGGGACGGACATTCATACATATATATATATATATATTTTAAAAAAACATGGGATATCATAATAATACCTCTACCATTTAACAATTGCTTAAGCATAATTCATTTTCTCAAAACACAATTCACACAAGCACACACAAGTAGCAGAACACCAGAATCAGATTGTTGGCAAAATGATTCACTTCATTCAAAACTAAACAATATTTATAAAAACCTAATTTTGGCAGCGTTAGGTGTTAGTTTGTCACTCTTGTGTGAAAATATGGCACAAGCTGCATTCCATTCATTAGAAAACAAAAGAATCACTGTACCATTATGCCGCTATTGTCAATATCGTAGCACATTTTTTTCCTCCTTGCATTATGAATTCTCCTTTGCTTTGGAAGGCCAGAGATGGCCTGCGGGCCACCAGTTGATGAAGCCTGGTCTAAGAGATGTAAAGAGACTTTAAGAGTTGTACCACAGGTGTAAGACCTCTGAACCTCAGTTGTTTGTTTGTTAGGTTTTAAGAAATACTTTATACTATAATAAACAGTCTGTCCTGTTGTATGATTACTTTGTTACGCTTATATTGTAATCTCTGCACAGTACAGCTGTAAAAAATAGCCCTTCTAGACAGAAGTGATTAATTCAGCATCCGTAGTTATGAATATAAATCTCTCAGTGCCCTGCTCTTTGCTTGCTAGAGCTGCACAGCTAAGGTCCTAAAAAATGACCAAAATATAGCAGGGTCTGGTTAGTTGAATTTTTAAATCTTCTTGTTATGAAAAGAACAGCAGATATGTTAAGTCACATTGATTTTGCAGTAGGAATGATTTGGGATCAAATGAGGGACCTTTCAACTTTATGAATTTGCATTTAAATGAAAGTTACCTGAGATGATATTGGAACTTGGCTTGCCTGGACAGGTCAGGTAGACCGCCACCAATACAGGTAATCAACTAAACATTATTTCAGTCAGATAACTCACGTTTGAAATGTTTATTATAGCAGCAGAACATACACTGAAAAAAAATATAAACGCAACACTTTTGTTTTTGCTCCAATTTTACATGAGCTGAACTCAAAGAGCTAAAACTTTTTCTATGTACACAACAGGCCTATTTCTTTCAAATATTGTTCACAAAATTGTCTAAATTCGTGTTTGTGAGAACTTCTCCTTTGCCAAGATAATCCATCCACCTCACGGGTGTGGCATATCAAGATGCTGATCAGACAGCATGATTATTGCACAGGTGTGCCTTAGACTGGCCACAATAAAAGTCCACTCTAAAATGTACAGTTGTATCACCCAGCACGATGCCACAGATCTCGCAAGTTTTGAGGGAGCGTGCAGTTGGCATGCTGACTGCAGGAATGTCCACCAGAGCTGTTGCCCGTGAATTTGAATGTTCATTTCTCTACCAGAAGCCGCCTCCAAAGGCATTTCAGAGAATTTGGCAGTACATCCAACCGGCCTCACAACCACAGACCACGTGTAACCACACCAGCCCAGGACCTCCACATCCAGCATCTTCACCTCCAAGATGGTCTGAGACCAGCCACCCGGACAGCTGCTGCAACAATCGCTTTGCATAACCAATGAATTTCTGCACAAACTGTCAGAAACTGTCTCAGGGAAGCTCATCTGCATGCTCGTCGTCCTCATTGGGGTCTCGACCGGACTGCAGTTCGTCATCGTAACCGACTTGAGTGGGCAAATGCTCACATTGGATGGCGTCTGGCACTTTGGAGAGGTGTTCGCTTCACGGATGAATCCCGGTTTTCACTGTACAGGGCAGATGGCAGACAGCGTGTATCGCGTCATGTGGGTGAGCGGTTTGCTGATGTCAACGTTGTGAATCAAGTGGCCCATGGTGGTGGTGGGTTATGGTATGGGCAGGCGTATGCTATGGACAACCAACACAGGTGCATTTTATTGATGGCATTTCGAATGCACAGAGATACCGTGACGAGATCCTGAGGACATTGTTGTGCCATTCATCCACGACCATCACCTCATGTTGCAGCATGATGATGCACGGCCCCATGTTGCAAGGATCTGTACACAATTCCTGGAAGATGAAAACATCCCAGTTCTTGCATGGCCAGCATACTCACTGGACATGTCACCTCTGAGCATGTTGGGGATGCTCTGGATCGGCGTATACGACGGCGTGTTCCAGTTCCTGACAATATCCAGCAACTTCACACAGCCATTGAAGAGGAGTGGACCAACATTCCACAGGCCACAATCAACAACCTGATCAACTCTATGTGAAGGAGATGTGTTGCACTGCGTGAGGCAAATGGTGGTCACACCAGATAGTGACTGGTTTTCTGACCCCCCCGGACCCCCCAATACAGTAAAACTGTACATTTTAGAGTGTCCTTTTATTGTGGCCAGTCTAAGGCACACCTGTGCAATAATCATGCTGTCTAATCAGCATCTTGATATGCCACACCTGTGAGGTGGATGGATTATTGGAGAATGTCTCACTAATATGAATTTAGACAATTTTGTGGACAATATTTGAAAGAAATAGACCTTTTGTGTACATAGAAAAAGTTTTAGCTCTTTGAGTTCAGCTCATGTAAAATTGGAGCAAAAGCAAATGTGTTGTGTTTATATTTTTGTTCAGTGTAAGTTGAGGATTGTATGCATTGCTACTTTGCATATTGAATTGTCAATTGCAAAATGCATTTTCAAATTCCATGAGCAAATGCATATTGAATTGCTTTAAAACTCTCCAATATTCTTTTATAGCACATTTTTCCACGTTCTGGTTGTTTCTCATAAGCTTCAACAGGAATTTCCTCTCACTTGAAGAGAGCAATGCTGTTTACTTCTCCTCTGCTGCCCTCTCATGGACACCAAACTCAACATTTTGCTCTAGAACTGCCTGAAGCGCTCCTACATTACAGGCTACTGTCATATCTCTATGGACACCTAGGAATAGATTTTAATGTCCCATCCAATCTGCACCTCTCTGTCAGGCATGTCTCACTATACTGCCATACTCTGCAGCACACTTTCAGGAAACTTAATCTCATAATCTCCCAACCCTGTCATCTGTATGAATGATAATATTACTTGAAATAGTTACTGGGTCCCTGTTAACTCCTGTACCACACGCTCTCTATGCAGCGTGTACTAGGGTTGGGGGAATCAATACAAATATCGATAATATCGATATCAACGTTGGTATCTGTATCGGATCGATACTTTAACTTCAGTTTTTCTCCTCTACGTTCAGTACTTGCTACCGTTTTATCAAGGCATGTCTGAGTGCAAACGTTACTCCTTTGACATTGTTTATGCGGGCTTTGCCCCCCCCCACTCTGTTATGTTTTTTTGCCATGGCGTCACGTGACTCAGCGGCGCCAAGGACACACACATTAGCTGGTGGACTGCATTCTGTCACAGAAAAAATATGTTTATGATGTTCAATGCAATGTTCACAGTTACAGTTCATAACTGTGAACTCTGCAAAATATTTTTTGTCTGAAAACTTCTGTCCTGGGTTTTAACATGCACATGATTAACTAGTTAACAGTGGAAGTCACAAAAATGACAAATTACAAAAATCATTAAGTGGTCATAAAATTAATAATGACGATTCATTAACCTCATAAATCATGGTTTTATAAGTAAAAAGTATCGATATCGGTATCGGGATATTAGGGTTGGTATTACTTGGTATTGGATCGGAAGGAAAAATAGTGGTATCGCACATCCCTACTGGCTGCTATTCAGGGTTCAGGATCAGGGTGACGTGGCTAGCAGATTGAGACAGGTGATGCTACATTATCAGAGTGATAAGTGAGGGAAAATAACAGCTGATGAATGAATGAGAGGCTAAAGAGACCCTTTAGGTCTGGTTGAATATATTGCTACCGTAATTACGACCAATATCTGCCAATGGCCCATTCAACATTTGTCACAGGTTCAGGGCGTTACTTAACCTTGCTAAGCCTAAGTAGAATGAGAGTGAAAATTATAATTTAGTGGTCATTACAGATGAGGATCTTGTGTTAATAGGTGGTAAATGATCATCTAGGAGGGAATAAATGTGTCAGAATGGCTGAGTGGGAGATGGCGGATGGAGGATATTAGTATCACTATTATTGAATAGTAATAATAGTTGCTATTGGCATTTCCAGAATTAAAGTTTTAGAGAGATGTGAGGAGGAAATCCTTCACACTGGTGAAGCTATAAAGCAGCCACTTATAATTAGGCAGTGAAATTAATATGCACAACCAATAGATGGTTTTGTTTTGAAGTCACAAAGAGGCACAAAGAATGAAACTTGGCACATGAACTTGTGCCCAAATTGATGAGCATATGGAAATATGCTGCAGTGCATCACACAGTATTCTACATGGGAGGTAGGTGTTTAAGCCTATACGTGAACTAAAAGCTGTGCTGATGTTGTTTATCATAAAAAGTCTAATGTAAACTGCACCCAACATTTCCTCATGACAATCCAGCTCAGTTACTTACGAGTGCTTGCACATATTCAGGTGCATAAACAGCAGCATGCATCTGTCTATTTCACTTGTGCCAATAGAATATTTCATTTATTCCATAAGGTTGCCTTTTAAAACGTTTACAAACAGCTGTTATGAGTGTGACACACACACACACACACACACACACACACACACACACACACACATATAATACAGTCCAAAGTAAATAATGAGTTCTCTTTAGTAGAATAAGCACTGATCAACCTAGACAGCTTAACTGTGAAGTGTTAACATCTATACATTTCAAAGCCAGAGATCACAGATTTCAGGATAATTAAGAATTGAGGGCAATGGAAGAATTCCAATAGACATAAACTAATCTCAATTGAGAAGCGATGCACAAGTAACATGGGATGTTAAGATTCACTGCTCATCAAAATAGCTTGGATAAGTGTGGGGAGTTTGAGATGAAAGATGATTGCATTCATTAAAGTTGACAGCTACCTGTGTGGAGAGCTGACTTCACATACAGTGTTTTATCTCTGTGATGTTGATGAATCTACAAAGAGTATATAAAAAGTTAAAGTCATGAATAAATGAAATGGACATTTTTAATTTGAGGTTTTAACATCCATCTGAAATTGAGTTTTATTGTGGCACTAAAGATATGCATGAACCAGAAATAAAAATACTCATTATTATAAGTGCAAAATTACCCCAGCTGCTGTCAGCATACATCGGTGGACACGTTCTTTTAACCTGTCTGAATGAAAATCTTTTTGTTCTCTCTACGTCCAGCACCTGTCAGCGAAAGAATAGAAAACATCTGTTCCACTCTCACTTGGTATCCCTCTTTTCTTATTACCTTTTCTTTCACTCCCTCTCTTGCTTATTCACTTTCCATATTCATGTTATCTCAGTGAAGACATTCACAGTAAATATATATTTTACCATTTACACCCTTTAATGTGTTTTATGGCTCAAGTATGTACTTGCAGCCACATACTTTTTAAGGTTGTGAATCTCACCTGTGCCTTCACTATTCGTTAGCCCATGAAAACACAACTATACTGATCCAGCTGTTGGCCTGTGGTAATATTTCCACCTTGTCCAAGATGACAAAAATAAACAATAAAAGGTCTTGAGTTGAGCACTCTCCTGGACAAGCCCAAACTTGATCATTGCTTCTTCATCAGACAAGGACAAAATGGACATCAAGGCTAATGCACTGTCCACGCGAGACATAATCCATTCTGACGCTTTCTTCCCTGTCCTGGCTTGACCTCACTACTGTATGTGGGGCTCTACATAATAGCTTTGGCCCGGACACACTTCATTTCCACAGCTCAGATTAATCTGTTGAAGCAGACTAGCATAATCTTTTACGCGTGAAAGGCCCCATGTTTGCCTTCACAGATTTTGCCAGGCTAGGGTAGACCTTTGGCAGCTGGCATTTATTCCCTTCATGATTGCTTAATGGTGCACTTCCTACCTGTAACCACTGTCTTAGCTGCTCCCTCTTAATATTGACTTCTTCTTTTTCTAAAGCGTGTGACTTAATAGTCCACTGAAGCTTTTGCTACACTGAAGAGAAGAAAAATTTGCAGCATACAAAACATAAAAGCTGTGTGGAATGATGAAGAGACTGTAACGGTCATGAAATAAATACATGAAACAAACAAATGCCATTTTCCCATCACATTTTTACACGGTTTTCTACTGTTTAAAGTTTGCTCTTTTAATTACATAACCTTATTGCGCCCTCTTCCTCTGCAATAATGATGTTCTACTACATAAGGTGGAGAAGCAGCAGATTCAATCTTCAGATAACTATCATGTGCTGGGCTAAAACTGGTCTACTGAGGCGTTCTGGTGGCCTAGTAAAGATTCACACTATATTCTGTGATCACAATGTGCCTGGTTTGCTTCCAGACAGGAACCTTTGTCGCATGTCATCCCCCCTCTCTCTTCCTTAATTTTCTCTTACCTATCTACTGTCTATTTTAGAATAAATGCATAAAATGGCCCCAAAAATACTTAAATAACTTCACCATGAAGGTAGGCTGGCTCCTTGTTGAATCTCACGTTAGCCTTTTCTCTGTGGTGTGGCTAGGACAGGTAGAGTTCTTGGCTGACTGCTTCCTCCCTCTCCAGCTGGAATAGATTGGTTGATACAAGGAGTGGGAGACTGAATTACTTGCCATCCCCTCCCCCAGCAACTAAAGGAACACAGAACCTCTGACTCCTTACCTTTACGAGTTCATGGTGAGTCGGACACAACTTACCATGAGTTTAGTCTGTGTTAGGCAGTTAGACGGGTGGTGAAGACTGTACATTGTATCTGGCTTACTCTTTCTGCTGTGCTTTCCTCTGGAAGGCACCTCCTGCCTTCAGTGCTCCAAAGGGTGTTTCTGATGGTTCCGAATGTTTGGCAGATGGAACCTTTTAAACTCTAAACCAGATCTCTGTTAGTATGCTGTTGCTGTTCATTCACTAGTTTTGACATTAGCTATGGGGATAAAAATATTGTGTGCACGGCCATCAACACTGCCTGTTTATTTGTTGCAACCACCGTGGCACCTAAAAGAGAACTCATCCTTCATTCCTAACAACATCAATTTAATTTTGCTCTTGTGTTACGCATGGTGTTCCATAAGTCCATGGACCCAGCCAAAGCCCTCTAACCTTGATGCCCTGCCACTCCATGGCCACTGAAGATTAATAGATGCAGAGGTGAATTTTGACAGTCTATTTTAAACCAACAAAAGCATGGTAGCTTGCAATGACTTTCACATTTCAGGGTTGTGTAATATATTTATGTTTTTATCATATGTGGATAAAACATTCTTTCAAAGGCCATTGGTCAGCAGTCTTGACAGTCTGTTAGCAAAAAGTAAATTATAAAGAAAAATAGATCAGGATAGTAGTACAACTACAGGTTTCTGTCACAACAACAAACCTAACATGTACTTCGATTCCAATTAAACCTGAAAACAAGTGTTGCATAGTGGTACTTTCTGTAGCTCAAATACTTTGGAAATTCAAGCACAAAAATAACAGCCTTCAGCTCATTCATGCATTTATTTTCTCTGAGACTTAACTCCGGTGTCACTCAAAACCCCTCTTCACAATTACAGCTTATTCAAAATGCTGCCGAAGAGGCTCAGTCTCCAACTACTGTCATCATATCGGACCACTTTAGTGTCTCTGCACTGGTTAAAAGTGCCTTTTAGAATCAGTGCTGAGATTTTATTGATTACTTTAAAAACACACGTAAACACATCTCTGAGCAATAACAGCACCCCAGGTGCTTGGCCAGAAAATCACTTTTAGTTTCGACAGTTTATTCACTGTTCCTTATAATTAAAATTATGTTTTATAAGTTGCTCTCTAATAATTATTTAGTAATTTACATAACTCAGTTGCTGATGTTGCACAATGCGGACTGAACCTATAACCAAACAGAGAAGTATTTGCTACTCTAAACACACACTCATCAGGAAGGTCTAGGTTTTGTGCAGAGACAAGTGGGGGCAGCAAAAAAAAAAGGAGTAAACACAGTGTTGACATATTATCACCATATAAAGTTGCTCTATCAAACAGTTTCCCTGGATTTACTCATGCAGCAAACATGGAGCAACATTAGTATTCATTTGGGGTCATGTTTCTGGCCACATGATGAATGTTAGTTTAATATTTAGTTCTATTTTGGTCTCCACCAACACCTGAGAGAAGTGTTTGGCTCTTTTGCTGCTAAATGTTCCACAATGTTCACCAGTTAGTCGCTAACTTCACCTGCCTTCTGCTAGGTGGCTGACACCAATAATAACAGTGAAAGTGAACCAAAACAGTAAAGTTGTGAGCTGTAAAATGGAACAATGTTGTATGCTGTACAGATTGTAAAGCCCCCAAGCAATTTGTAAAATTGCGCTATATAAAGCATAAAAATGCTAAACACTCTGTACAGCTGAGGGGACCTGCAGTTGGGTTATAATTCTTTGTGGGCTTGTGCTCATTTTACATTGTACATGGCAATTTCATTTATTTTCAACATAAAAATATTGATTAGAGCAGCTTTAAGAAAGGACAATACTGTGTCACCAGCTGAAAATTGAAGGGAAAACAGAGACGGCATTGTTTAATTGCTAAATGGTGATAGGCAATGCAGTACAAAAACATTACAACCTATAAAGTTACATATATGTTAAACCTAATCATTGGCTGATCAATCAAAATAATTTCATCTGGTAACCAGCCTCCAGATGTTGTTTTTAAATGAAGGTTAAGAAATGTAAAATTGTCTATGACTGCTTAAAGTAATAATTCATTTTGGGAAATACTTTTAATTGCTTTCTTGCCAACGACAACATTTATGTTCAGTATGTAGTTACAAACAGGAGACGGTCAGCACAAAGACAGGGAGAAATACCTACCCTGGCTCTGTCTAACAATAAAATAACATTTGCCTACGAGCGCCTCCAATGCTCGCCAAATTAACACTTTATATCTCTTTTTTTAAATCTGTACATAATTTGAGTAAATAGATTAGAAAAAACGGAGTAAAAACGATAAGTTGGGGTTTTATGGGGGGTGTGTGTGCTGGACTATTTCTTAGCAGGGAGCAATGACTTTCTGATGTCTTGTTCCCTGAATTACACACATCTTCAGCAGCAGTCAACAGATAGATCAATGCAACGCTTAGAAGATGGGATAATAAACTATTTATGATACAGGTTAGCAAAACACGCTATAATAATTGTCATATTTAACAGCAAAACATCTATCTTCTCATCTAACTTGTGGCAAGAAAGCAAATAAGTGTGTTTTAAAATGTCAAGCTATTCCTTTAACTGCGATTGACTAAGATGCAGAAATGCAAAAATGTAAACGACATTTACATGTGTACAAATGTGTGCACAGCTCACTTGAGTACAGTTCAAATGTCCTTTTAGTAAACACAATTTGCAAAACAACATTGTGGGAATTTTCAGTAACGGCTTTATTAAATTAGTGCAAAAGACAGACGTAACTCATTCAAAATGTCATCTTTTTCTTTAAGGTGGTCTTCCACACAAACCCACACACGCTACGTTCTTTTAATGAGCGCAAGAGAAAAAAGAGAAACTATCCACCAAAACCACAGCTTTTGTTTACTTCTTACACTTCTTCTTGAGACTTGTAATGACAGATGGAGAGAGAACGGGAGAGGGCAAAATTGACTGGAGACAAAATTTAACCTAAACACATGGCAGTCATCAAAACAAGACTCCTGATTCTGCAATTAATCACAGATTTTGAAATAGTAAAAAAACAAACAAAAAAGATGTTACAATAAAATAGTCAACACATCAATAGCATTAGAAATAGTGCCTAAAATTCACAGAAAAAAGTTTTCCTCTTTTTTATTTATTCACTGTGTGGGTGACCAAAGAACTTGCAATCAAAGTACATAAGTTAATTAATACTGTATATTTATACAATGGTAAAAAATAAAATATTTATATAATAGTACTTTTTTTTAAGGTTTACACCGTTACTATAAAGATATACTGTTTTCCACTCCATGACAACTAATGCAATAAAAACAGAAGCAAATCGAAGAAAGGACTCCAGAGAGTTTCTGACTTTGAAGGCTTATGGCTACCACCTTGTCCTAAAATACCACAACCACTGCAGACAAAGAAACGGGCTTTGTTCTTTCCGCTTAAAGAGGGAAACAAGATCAAACACAGTCTGTGACGAGAAAAGAAAGGAACACATCAAAAAGTCAATGTTCTTCCCTGACCAGGACAGTAGCTCAGCCTTCGCAGTGTTCTCTGGCCCACTGAAAGACAGAGGTTGATAGATAGAAGGGGAGACAGGGAAGGAGAAGCAGATAGATAATGGGATTCTGCCTATACATGAGGAGGATGAAGGAAGGAAGGATGGAGTAGAGGGGGAAAGAAAACAAAGGAATAGAGGTAGCTATGAGAGGAAAAGGAGTGAAAGAGGAGAAACAGAAAGTTGGGATGGAGCAAGAGGTTTCAGGTGAACTGAGAGAAAAGACCAGGGAATTAAGGTGAGGTCCAATATGAAACTGATTTATAGCTTTTGTTTTGTTACAATATCAATATACATGTTGTTTCAAGTATCTCCTACGGATGAGGCATGTTGCCATGAAAGCTTCTAACACCCAGCGTTTGTCTGCCAGTGTAATGGTGCGGTGCCAAAGTGGAATACAATAAAAAAGAAATGGGATAATCAATGGCAGGGGAAGTGTAGAAGGGAAAGGAAAGAGAGAGTCAGGAAAACATGAGGAGATGAGATGAGAGAAGACTGAAGAGGAGAAGGACAGACGCAACAAGGAAAGTAAAGATGAAAAGAAGGAGACGAGAGTGGCATGATGATAAGTGAGAAATGAGAACGTAGAGTGGTGATATACTGCAGTTGTGCCAGTGACGGATTGTGTGTATTTTTCTTGTTTGATTTGTTGTGGTGAGAAGACTTCTTCTCACTTCTTCATCTTCTTTTTCGTCTTCTTCTTTGTCTCTCCTAAGCCTGGGTTGCATGGGGGAGATAAGTCGTTGCTTTTCAGTGTTGCAAACTACGGAGACTTCAGCAGAATCTACAGGCCTGGTGGGAGAGGAGATGAAAGGAGAGGGGAGGCCAGTAGAGAAAGGGAAGGGTGATAGGGAATGAGAATGTGTGGGAAAGAAAGGAGAAAAAATAGGAGATACTGTAAAGTCAAGGTCACCACTGAACCAGATCAATTGCAATCAATTACACAGGACAGGTGATGGTATCACATCATTAAAGATTCAGTAAGGACAGAACAGAGAAGTTATAATTGTTCACTCTCAGTCCACCTTTAGGCAGTAGCAACTAGGTAATTGGCTTTAATGTGAAAGTCCACCCTGAAACTGTGTCAGCGTGTACCTTCCTCAACATGCTGGACAGCTCAATCAATATGGCTGAACACAAGCAACTCTTTCCAAACTTGTAGCGCACAGAAGTGCACCAAGCTTTTGATTTATCATGCTATCAAGAGACACTTTCTGTAGTGGCTACAGTGAAGATTAATTGGCTGCTGATGTGGACTAACTTTTTACCTCAGAATGAGTTCAGTTTATGGTACCGAGGACAGCTCTGAAGCCAAAGATATGGCCATGTGTGCAACAAATTAGCCTGGACTGAACTCCCCACTTATTTCTGAGAGGAGAATCTGTTTCAACTCAAACAACATAATCTTTCATGAGAACCTATGAACTTCAAAGCATCACAGAGCATGCGTTCATTTGGAGTGATGCCATGTTTTCCCTGGTGGTACAGAGGTTTAAATTAGATTTTTTTTACAGCCTAGGGTAGGTTATGTTCTCTGGTAATGTGACAGTTTGTCTCATCACCCTGTTAGAATTACTTACAATGAGCTGGTTTAAAATTTAATACAACACACACACACTGCAGTATGAAATGTAAAGGTTTATTGATTGCCTCTCTGCCAGCCATCTCCTCCAAGTCTGCTCCCTATTTCTGACATGTTTGGAGATGGCTGAGAATTTGACAGAAACCCACCTCACTCCTGCCCGCCATTTTGCTCATTTCTCTCCCCCCTCCTTTTCTTTCCCTGTCTCTTACTTTATCTGTTTTCTGATATGATTGGATTGGATGGGCTTCTACAATGTCCTTAAACTCCACTTTAAGCCATAGCAGGAGTCAAGCAGTCAGACAAAATTGAAAAATATTTTAATGGTTACACAGGTAGGTCCAGCTGTTCACTACAAGTTCAGGAAAATGTCACTTTGCTTCTACTAAATTCAAATTGTACTGCAGATATGAGCACTTCTCTAGATTTACTTCATACTTCACAAGTGCACTCTAGAGAGAACTCTGGGTCACTCAAACTGCTGAGACCTTTTGGTCCTCTAGTGAATACAGTGCACAAATTCACTACAATTGTATTTTTCTACACTCCCACCACTGTTAAATTTGCATAGGCTGGAGTGATACAGTATGTTGTTTTAATAAGTAGCTATTTAATGAATGTTGAATGGTTTTAAGGCACAGGACTATGTTTTTCAAGTTGCTAATGTTCTTCACATGCAATGTGTAGGAGATTAAGTAAATGGTTGCACCAGCTCTTTGTAAATTCAAACTTAACCTAAATTAAAGGTTTAACCTCACCACATACCACCCTAACGACCAGGTGTTAACTGTTACGTATGTACCTACATAAACTGACAGAGCTAACATTAGCTTGTCAATGACCGTTTTTGAGTAAAGAGTAAATGAAGAAAAATTAAATATTGTTGACACATCAATAAATAAATAAAATGCAGTTTGATATTGATGAAGGTTTTAAATTACACTAAACATAAACAACATAATATAACTTAAATGACAAAACCTTATGCCTGTAATAATGATTTACTTAGCATAATATGTCCTACTCATTCTAAACTGCATGTATAATACAAGCTCTGAAACAAACTTAGTTCTCCATATAGGAACAAAACACAGTAAAATCTACATTTACAAGTGATTCTCAGCTAAGTTATATATATTTTTTGCCCCCCTAAAACCGTCATGTTTGGAGGTTATATAACGCAAGCTTGTTATGCTACAGTGACTTCCTGTTTAGATAGTTGGTTGACGAGTGCTACAGATGTTTCCTAGCAACAGTTTAATACATTGTTGAAGTCTGATTCAATAAATGGTTTAAAATGAGGTAGCAGTTAAGAAACTCAGAAAGGGCTTTTAATTAGTTAGTTAACGTAGTCACGGATTTATGAATAGCTGGTTGAATAACAGAGGAATCTTCAATAAGCTTGTTATCATTTAGGAGTGCATGTCACAGTGTGCAATGGTATTGTACAAAATCTGCAAGTGATTTTCATTTTCATTTTCAGTAGTCTAAAGGATAAAAGTTGCAAAACAGTAATATGTAAAAAATAATTTTGTAGCCAAGAAAGTAAGACCTTACATAGCTTCACTACCACAGTATACACTTCTGATGACTGACTGTGTTTAAGAACACTCTAAGTAAAACTCCCCAGTACACAGATGCAGTGGTTACCGCGAGGAACGGATCAGGTGTACCACAAGCACTCTGCTTACTTAACAGGCTTACCTTTAAGCCTTGCCTTTTACTGCTAATCTAGCAAAAAGCATGCAGAAAAATGTGGTGTAAAACAACCAATTTGGAGGTGGCAATTTGTCATAGCTGGCGTTTGTTTCTAAATGGTTTACTGTTGCATTATGCTTTCTGCATAGCTATTGTGAGTGCACGAGTGGGTTTCACTGTTGTGGTCACAGCTCTTATGTGCTTTGTTTAATAAGTTGGCAGTCAGTATCAGTCAGACAAACTCATCATGCGTTTCCACTGTTGACATGCCAATATGTCTTTTTTCTGTCTTTATCCTCCCCCATCTCCGCCTCTCTCTCTCTCTCTCTCTCTCTCTGTCTCTCTCTCTCTCTCTCTCTCTCTCTCTCTCTCTCTCTCTCTCTCGTTCTCTCAATGAGATTAGGGAGTGGCCTTGAGGAATGTGAACTATAATTTTACCAGACATTCTGAAATGAATTGGACTGTACACTTCAAAAAATTCCCATGCGATCGAAGCGTGCCTGAATGGTGCTGAATATCTAATAGTTTGGAGGGTATGCTACGGGTGGGGGTGGGGCCAATTGATTTTTCTTCTTCTTTTGTTTTTCTTCCAATGCCCCCATTTCATAACGTTCAAGGCCTAAGTGTTCCTCCCCAAAAAAAGGAAATAAAAGTCCAGAAACACTCTGAGGCACTGGAGACTAAGATATTGGTTTTTGCAAATCTAATGAGACTCTGGCAGCTCTGCTTCACCTCACATGAAGAACTGGATATAAAAGAGGCACTTCTCCCCCTCTGGCTAAAAAGTCAAGGCCCTGACATGAAAATACATTGCCGAATCAATTCACCTCAGCTCTCTCACAGACACAGGCTATGAACTCATGGGTCAGGAGCAGATGAAAGGGAGAATTACGTAGGAAGAAGAGGAAGCGAAAAAGAGAGGGGTGAACAGAATATAATCACTATACCTGAGGTTGGCTGGGTTATGAATGAATCACTTTATGCTATAGCTCGCAGAATTACAATACCACACTGCTCCTATAGAGTCTCACAGAGGGAAGTTTATTTAAATAAGATGAAGAATGATTCCTGCTACATTATTCTTTTAGATGATGTGTTTGTTGAAACTTTCAAACATGAATTCACACACTTATATATATACTTTTGAATGTAGGGTATGAGTGTGGCATTTATTGCACCCAGTATAATGTTCTCACGTCTACTGCTTGGAAAAGGTTCCGTATAATACAGAAAAAACAACTCAAAGTTCCTGTACATATATAAACAACCTCCTCTGTCACTCTCCGGTTCTACCACTACATGAAAAACAGCTACCTGTGCCAGAAAATGAGTCAATTTCCATTTCACCACACCAGACAAAAAGGAATACATTTGGACCCAAGCCTGTTGTTGCAGTGCACATGAATGACCTAATGGAATATCACAGCTATTTACTGATGTTGACTTATCTTAACGTCCCCACTTATTGTAAACCTCTCTGGGTAAAAGTGTCAGCATAATTTGTAACATGTAAATTTAACAAGCTGCAGGAGGCGAGGAAAAATCAAACGGGACACTGGAGGGAACAGTAACTGATCTCTTAACCCTTTCTAATTGCTTGGAGGAGAGGAGTGTGACGGCTGATTAGCCCAGGTATGTCACGGCTGCTCGACAAAAACAGCGACACTGCAACATGAAGAAATATTACAGAGGAAGACAGAGTATAGTCAGAGTAGAGTATAGTATAGTCAGGATAACACTGACTGTAATGAAAGTTAATCAGCCTTATCAACCCACTACATAAAAACTCATTGTAGAAAAAAACTTAAAATGTATGAAACTACAGTTCTTATCTCTCTCAAACAAAGCTTAAAAGATTCCCAAATTACATCGTTAGAGGTCCAATCAAATCACTAATTATAATCGCATAAATTACAGGTCCCATATACATACAGTATACAGTATAAATAAATATACAGTAATCAGGAATTTACTTTGAATATAAGCTCATCATGAATGAAAATATTTATAACTTTATTATTTTCTTTTTTCTTCAAGGCAAATATACATTACTGATGTAACCAAAAAAACTTTGTAGTTGTGTTAGTATGTTCTAATCCTGTGTTTTTTGATTTAGATGAAAATCTGTTTTCACTGCACTTCCTCAGTAATAACCATTGAATGTATTCATATTCTGTAATTAACTCTCTGTATTGTAGTCTGCCATTCCTGTATGGGATTCAAATTGCCTTCACACATGGGCAGCATGAACTCAGACCGTGGTTGGAAAAAGGACTGCTGTAAACAGAACTGCATGTTTACTGCCCCCAGAATTGTGGGACTTGCTATTACCACCAGTGACAACTGACATTGCCAAATCAATGCAGGGGGACATCATAAGGACTATAACTTTAACATTTGTTGTTACAGTATTCTTAAAGTGAGCAGTACTGGAGAACTGGATTAACAAAATTTAGTAGAACTTTGTCACAGTGGATATCTTTACATATGACGACCCAAAAAGCTCATTAACGATAGCAACATTCCATTTAAGTGTCCCAGTAAAAAATGACAGTGCGACACAATACCAAGGTCCTGGAACTGGGACACGTAAATGTTACACCGCCATAATGATTGCTATTAGTTACACCTGTATTCGATGAGTCCAAATATCCTCTATGAGAAAGATGCCAGACTGTAAATAGAAATCAGATAGTCGTTACTAGCGGTCACAATCAAGTTGCCTCATCCTGTCGGAGCAAACGGCTTACACATTTTTCTAGACTTTTATTTTTGGCAACTTCAGAATTGGGACAGAAAAGTCCATGTTTATATCCCTTTATAACTACTTAACAGATGTACCAAAAATGTACCAACAAATCATTCATAATACATGAGTAAAACATGTGCAACAACTTTATATTCATAAACAATTCATGATGCCTTTAAGCATCACTTGCTAATGATCAACAAATAATTCATATATATTTGGAGCAAATATGACAACATTTAGTTTTTTTCAAAAGGTAAAATATACAGTTTACATATTAACGTGAGGTAGTAATGTACACATTGTGTACTAACAATGGAATTCTACAACCTGTCATTGTATATTTCACCAATAGTTCATACTGTATTTTCTTAAGGCCTCTAAACATTCATTATTGTACAGTGATAGCTTAGTTGGTTATAGGCTTTTGTCTTAAGAAATGCTACACTTTGAATACCCTTGAGTTCATATCTCAGTTAAAAGATCAAAAGGCTTGATCTGAAGGCAGAAACAACCCATGTACCATACACATTACTCTGGCACGAGGTCTCTTCAAAGGAAGCTGGGAAAAGGCCATATTTTTACAAGAAGTAAATAAGCCCCATCCTGTCTCTATAGCTGGGAGGGGATTAGTGTAGAGCTGGTGAAGGAAGAGGAAAAGTGGCTGTCAGAGCGAAGCGAGGGATCAGAGAGGAGGAATAGTGTGGACTAAAACCCCCAGGAGGATGGAGGGTAAATTAGCGGCATCTGGGCTGGGAGTTGTTTTGTTGTGTTTAATGGTAAATGCTTTGTTTTTACTCCGCCCTCTCACTCTCTCCTTCTCTCTCTCCTTAACTCTTTGAATTGAATTATCACTCTTGCTGAAATTACAGGGAAACACAGAGAGAAGCAGTTCTCTGCAGTACATAACAACTGCAGACAGGTCTGCTGCTGAAGCTCGTAATCCTGCATAGAAATGACTTTAACATGCAGTTTGAGCTTGTAGACCTTCCTAAATTGAGCACATGCAGGGGGAATTGGCGTAGTTTAGGTAAGTAAGTAGAAATACGGGTAAGAGCATCAGCATCCACTCGCCAAATTTACACATAGGGAAAATACTTACTAATCTCCAAAGTCCAGTGATGTCCACACAACCTATAAAATACACAATATTTACATACTGGCCAACTTATTGCCTGCAGCCACACATCATCAACTTTGAGAATTGAGCAGTGAGGCTGCTGCAGAGAGATAGTGTGTGTACTGCGCAGAGCACATCAGTACACATGTGCACTGATAGGGGGCAGTGTGGCCATCTGTGTTGGTTTGCCACCTGTGAGCTGTAGCACCAGCTAAAGCGGAGCCTTCCTCCTTGTAATTACTTCTAAAATCAGGAATCATTCTTTTGATTAGCTGTCCTTTTTGTATGTGCTTCAACAGCCTATAGGAGCATGTATTGACTGCACTTAGTGCCCAATTAGTAAGTCTTATCTCAGCTGAACAATTGATGCTTTTACATGGACATTTAACCGCCAGGATCTTAGTGTGTATGCAAGTTTGTCTTTATATTTCTGCAAGCTTTTACCTCTGTGGGATTTTGGGATATTTTCACTGTGATTGTTCCTTACTTTATGATAAGCTGTATGTGTGTATGCGTGCAGTGGATGTGTGTGAGAGTCTATTGCACATTGATCACAAAGGAAAGGCTTACAATGGAGGAGAGTAAAAGTAGGCCCCTGCAAAGCCCTGGGATTTAGCTGCCAATCCCGCAACAGCAACAAAGATCTTGTAAGCATTAGAAGACACGGTATATGTTGGCACTCTGCAAACACAGGCACACACTTGCTCTCCCTCTCTGTCCTGCAGGGTTGCATACATTATTTAAGGGTCTGAAACGCAACCCCAGTGACTGAGAGCTAGGACAGAAAACCTGTGGGGACGTGGCACTGCATTTGGTAGTGTTGCTGAGCTAAGTGCTGCTGAAGTAGTCGGTGGAAAAAGTGTGGAGGTTTGGAAAAATGTGATCCGACTGAGCAGAAGTATAGTTCCCCACCAGATTAACAAGGGGGCTTCACAACTCACGCATAATTTGAATTCCTTTGGTGAGAGAAAATCAGTGGGGGAGAGATGATCTTTCTCTTCCACAAAAATCGTGTTTCATCCAATTCCCTTGATTCCACTGTCATTTTATGGAGACTCACAGACTAATCTGGCCCTTTCTGTTTTGTTTGTGTTTATACAAATATAGAAATGGAAATCACTTCAGTTGTTTCAAGGAAAATGTGATTTTCCAGATGGGATATGGAACTGAAGTACTTGTTTTATCTCTCCTCTCACAGCCTCACTCAGAAACACATCAACACTTGGATACACCCACAGCACAAACAAACTCACACAAAATACTAACTGCTGCAGAGATTGTAGATTAGATGACCTCTAGAGGGTTTTAAATAAAGGATGCAAAGAACAACTACATGTAGTCCTTGTCTTGTGTTACATAACTAAATGATTCAGATGCTAAACTCTTCCTTGGTTTGCCGAGGAGATCTAATTACTGCTTGGATTAAATTCTCTGGCAATTTCTTGCTTTTTCCATCCAGGAAGTGTGACATCCTTATCCTGCACAGAAATCACATGGACCAAAGTAGTGCCTTATGGGGATTTTGTTTTCCTGGTTTGAGGTTACTTTACCATTACTGTGTGGTAGCTTTTCGCTGTAGACGGCATTCCAGTGTATGACAGTTTGCTTCTTCTATCTAGAAAAGGCTGTATGCTCAGTAGCTTTCACGTTACAGTCTGATTTCAGTTCTGCTGATCGGCAAAGCTCCGCTGATCTCAGACTGAGTTAAAGGCTTAGAAGTGGCAGCGTTTGATTGAGCTCCATTCACAGTGACAAATATTTCCATTGATTGCTCTGACAGACACTATTTTTAACTGCTATGCACCTGGGAAACTTGTGAAGAAGTCACAGATGGGCTACTATGACAACCAGCAGTTGTGATATGTCACACTTGTCATATCTCCAATTGTATTGCCATATTTAGTAATTTTGTGTTTAGTAATTTTGTAATTACTTGTAAGTACTATACATGTTTGGTGGTTTTAGATGCATTGTAGCCAGATGTTGAAAAGGTGTAAATGCATCCAGACTTATATGCAATCTTTACTGTGGAAATAGCCACTTACTGTCTGGATTTCTTAGTACATCAATAATTGGTCTCTGTTCTTGTGATAATGGCAGTTAGCAATTAGCTGTCGTTCTGTTTCATTAAAGCAACAAGGAAAAAATGGCTCCAGCTATTTCGAGACATACGATCAATGACAAGGGGCACTGAGTTGCTGTAGCGTTTATTTGATCCCTGATCAGTTCAACCACTGACTGATCTGTATGGGTGAGAGAGTCGTGTGAGTTACAGCCGTGAAGACAACCCAACTGTTGTCTCGCTTGTAGTTTGTGTCAGGTTGTGTACAGTTGTCAACTAAAGCTAGCTAAAAATTCTTCTTCTGCCATTTTTATCAGTTACCAAACAGCTTCTGGTGCATTATCACCTCCTTCTGGACTGGAGGCGAGCCGACCCTGATTTACAGGTAACCCCGGAAAACAAAGACGGATTGTAATGACATTTGTGATGTGGCCGACAGAGAGATGTCACTACATGTACATGAAAGTGTCTTACATCTCATGAAATACCTGAGACAACATGAGAAAAGGAGCTAAAATTGAGGGAGGGAAAGGTAAGAGACACAACTGCCATGTAGCCCGGTGGGCAAAAACAGAACAAAACAGAAGAGTTTAATCTCCACACCTTTATTCTCATCTATCCCCATCCTTCCCCTCTGGCTCTTTCCATTTTCTTCCCCTCATCTCACTCCTGCAGGGTCAGAGTTCAGCTTGGAGATAAGGGAATTGAAACAGGATCCTCTCTTCCTCTCTGTCAGACTATCTGACTATACACTGCAGTGATCAGTCCCCTCTATCTGTCCCCCAGCACAGGTCTCTGTGATGAGCTCGAACAGGAGTCATCTTTCTGGGCGCCCGTGTGTGTGTGTGTGTGTGTTTTTGGAACCTCTGTTGCTCAGCTATAATACTATACTACAAGACACACTTTTGCACACACAGTCCTTCTTTCCTCTCTCTCTATAATCTTCAACCTCCAGCTCCAGGGTAACACCACTCACTGTTACGTCTGTTCTGACTATGCAAACATGCTGCAGTCCAAATTAATGGACATGTTCATGGGCACAGCACAAGACAGCCCAAAAATCCGTCACCTGGAGCAGCTATTTGGTTAATGAATGCCACTGTCTATCACTGCACTATTTACAGTATTGTAATGAATGTTACGGTCATGAAAGGACATCTGCGGAGAAGACTCTGCTAATGTCATCTTTGCTTGTCAACCAATTACCATGCTTTCTACTTCAGACACTGCGGCTGCTGCCATGGCAACCAGAACTAACAAAAAATATTTCTAAAAAGGAGAACGTGAAAAGCTAACTGACTGTTCCAGCTGGGATGCTCTCAGGATCGCTGCCATGAAACTTTGTAAGAGGTGGCTGCTCGCCCAAGAACGCTGACACAGCATCAGCTTACGCTCATGATTAGTGTGCTGCCGTGAAACCCGCGACTAATGGTCTATCAACGCTGGAGTGGGGTGTGCTTATGCTGTTGCTTGCTACGTGTTGTCAGTTTAATTTAATACTTTGTGTCCTGTGAATCATAAGTTTTTAACTGAAGTTGCAGGTAACTAGGTGCTCAAACTGCATCATGAGAGAACAAGACGATGAGTTCTTCGAGGCGAAGCTTCAAACAAAGCCTACCCTACAGAGCACAGTCTTCTGCTATGAATGAGTGCTTGGAGAAAAGATAGGCATCGATAGAAAGATTGAACCATACCTAGAGGAAGATCGATGGGTCATGCTGGATGCTGTGATTCACAGACACCCAGAGAAAATGAGAAGATGAGACGCAGAGATCAGGCCTGAAAGCAAAGGATTATGGGGAGAGTGCAGATGTTTGCTAAATAGAGAGAAAGCAAAGGGAGCAGGAGAAGTGGTACACAGGAGGAAAAACAGTGGCAGAGAGGGCCGAGGGAAGAGATGGAATATGCAAGCGGGAGTGATCAACAGGACGTGAGAGTGGGAGAAAAAAGATGTTAAGATCAATAAAACAAAACAAAGACAAGAAAGGAAACTGGCTGGAAAGAGAAAAGGACACATGACTGTGATGTTACTGTTGATCTTCAAGAAACTCTTCAGTCAAACACAAATCAGCAGAAAAAAAATGATATAATTAATACACCATTTTATCTCAACCTGACATCACAAGCTCCTTTTTTAATTTCTTGCCTTCTCATTTCAGTTTTCCCCATCATTTCTTCTTTTCCTAGTGTCTTCCTCCTCCTCTCTCTCAGCTCCCCTTCTTCTGTACCCCGCCTCTGGCATACAGCAAGCCTCGACTATAAACTACAGAGAACAAGCCCAGGCGGGGAGAACAGGATCTCAGGGCCTTAACGTTGCAAATGATTTTTCTTCTCACCAAACTAGCTGTTGGACGTCCTCCATTGCGTTTGTGTTGTGATTGGAGGGGGCTGAATTATTCATGCTATCGCTAATGGCTTAAATGAGATATTCAGAGTAAATTCAAGTTTTACTTCCTGGGGAGTGCCCTAGGCATGGTGGCAAAAAATATAGAAACGTGAAACGCACAAGACACACTTTTGAAAAAAGAAAGCACACTTGCCAAGTGCATATAGGGATGCAAGGGATGCACTTGTACACCCATAGGGTGTTGTTTACTGAGAACAATGAATTAAATCCCCTTAAAATTAAATGATCATGAAAGTCTGTACCATTTGACATTTGCCTGTGTTGATTTCTCACCAAATGATAAATTATAAGCATACCATATTACCATAACATAGCATAACATACCATATTACATCAGTTTTAGTCCACCTTTAAACAAGGCTACCAGCAAATAAAACATCACCTCAAGTTGTCTTTGTGTGTGTTGTGGTTTTGATGGTACTTACATAGTAGGGCGAGCAGGAGTGTGGCGAGCAGCACGAGAAGGCTGGCGTAGTGGGAGTGGGCAGAGCTGCAGTGCATCTTGTTTTTCTTACAGACGCACACCTGAACTTTGACCTCTGTGTTGTTGGACAAAGGGGGCACCCCTGAGTCAGTGATGAGCAACGGGAGCTGGTAGTTGGCTTTCTTCAGACTGTGCAAAAGCATGATTTGGGAGTGTGTGGCTGTGGGGGAGGGACAGAGGAAGAGGGAGGTTTATTAAAGTGGAAGTACAATAAATCCCCCATTCTGCATGTATTGCCCATATATTCTGCATTAACAACATCCCGTTTTGCAAAGCAGAACTAAGTAGTATGTGAATTCTAAAAGAAAATGGACACGACAGACATTGGCACCACTTAAGTTGCATAAGATTGTTACACTTTGTTGCATCACACTTTAAAATTCCTTAAGAGACTCAAGGGAAAATACTGGAGCCAGTTCACTTCATGCTCAAATGTGCCACAATATGCACATTTTATACATTTACTTCTCTGCCACGGCCAGGAAAGGTGACTCTTAGTTTTGTATCTAAATAGAAATTTTACATTGTCAATCTGTGTGCTCAAAACAATGTCACATGGCAACCAATAAGGCAACAGTCTTTTTTACAAATCATCCCCACCTCTCTGGCTATTTTGAGTATTTTGATGCAGTAATGCAGAGTGAGATGCAGAATTTCCCAACGTTTCTACAAACCCCGATCAGCCCCTGCACCATCAAATCTCCCTCACTACATTTAGAAAGATGCCTATACTGGTAATTTATTTTAAACATCCTGTACTTCTTGATTGTGTTATTGTGTTGATCTGTTGAAGCAATTATCACGTTACACTTCAGGCACTTTCATATCCAGGTGATAACACGTAGCTTGGGTGACAAATTAACAGAGAAACCACCTTAACGTGTAGTAAAAAAAGCCTCCACAACAGCTTCAGTGCTTATTGGCACAGAATTTGTTATTTTATAATCATTTGGTCCCATGACTCTGAAGGCCATAATTTATGATTCAAATTGTTTTCAATCATATTTCTTCACTCCTTTATTCAGGTTTATTGTTTAAATGGAATAGTTCGTTATTTTGCGAGTTACTCTAATTTCAATGAGAAAATTAAAACCACTCTCATATACTCAGAGCAATTATTATTATTATCTCAATATTAGGCTATAGCCAGCACACAGTTAGCTTAGCTTAGCATAAAGACTGGAAACAGGGGGAAAAAGGTAGCCTGAATCTTATTGTTTTTACATTTCCGTTTTTGTATGTTATATATTGCTTGTATTAAACAATACAATAGAAATTGTGTTAGGCTAGCTGTTTCCAGTCTTTATGTTCAGCTAAGTTAACCACTGCTGGTGGTGCATTTAAAGCTATCCTACAGACATAGTGTGGTATCAATATTCTCATCTTACTCTTGGAAGAAAAGAGTAATTAAGTCAATTTCTCTAATCTTTCACCCATCTATATGTTAAAATTGACTAACTTTAACATTTGTTAGACATATTTATTGAAATCCAATTTTTATTTTATTTTATGAAATGAATGTTTTCTGGTACAGGATATAAATCCTCCTTACCAGACTCTACAACTCAAACCCACACACACCAAAAAACAAACAATCACAATTATTTGACAAAAATCACAAATCAGCCTCATAATAATACAAAATATCCTTTACTGACCAGGATTTATCCATCCTATTATCTAAGTGTTAACTGAAGGATATATATGGGGCTAGGGTTTTGTCTGAAAATAAAAATGAATAGCGTGTGTTTAAATGTATCTGTCAGTGTTCACAAACCAATTCAGGATCTGAACACTGTATTAAAGATTAAAACTAGCTGTTGCATTTCAAGCCAAAAAATACCTGAAGTTATTTTCATAGAGAGCTACACTTTCGAGGTATTACCACCAGCTGTCCTACCTCTGGTTCCACACACACCCACAGACAGACATAGCAGAGACGAGCACAGTGCCAGTCCATTTCACTGGGAGCAGGCTCTTTCTCTGCTGGCCCTATCTGTCTCTTCCAGCGGTGGTGATTGAGGAGTGTCTGTACCTCCCTCTCCCGCTGTCAGTCATGGCTAATACCTCTGGGCAGGTTTTAGCTCTGCTCTGTCACTCAAACACACACACACAGACAGCGCTGCTGGTCATGCAACCCTGAATCTATGTCTTGGTTGTCTGTCTGTCCTCTTCCCCTCTTCCCACCTTGTATCATTTTTCTGTTCTTACTTATCGTGTGATCTACTAGCATCTGCAGCTAAGACTTCTCTGATCTGTATTCAGCACAGACTTATGTGTGACTTATGAAATTTACTGTTGTGCTTTGGCAGCTTTCTCTCACTCTACTCACACCTTGTTCAAAGCTCTAGGTGAAAAGAGAAATACTGAGGGCATAATATCAGGAAAGAAAAAATGAGTCATATATACTAAATCTAATTTTGTGGTGCGGTCTATTAAGGTTATTGTTGGTGAACTCTCTTTACGTGAAACATTTAATTTCTTAAACTCCATTACGTCTAAAACTGTTGAGCTCAGTTCAGTTCAAGAGCATACAAATTTCATTTCAAAATAAAACACTCACAATTGACTCTGGTAACCTTCCATGTTTTATCTAGGCCAGGCTGTTTTCCCAGTTCTATCTTAAAGGGTGCAGCATTGGGCGGGAGGTCCTTGTCCCGCCCCCCAACTATGGCCACATTCATGTCATGGCTGTCTTCGCACACTCGTGCTACCGATGGTACCACATAGGGGGCATTGTCATTGTAGTCCTCCAGGTGAATGACCAACGTGCCGGTACCGGTGGCTGGTGGGCTGCCTGGAAACACACAAAATAAACACATATAAGGAATAGGATAGGGAAAAGAGTTCATTGGTTCACTCTGCCAAATGTTGTGCCCTATTGTAGGCCTGTATGCTCATGATTGTATGGAGAATGGGAACAGTAATGATCTGGGCAGATGTGAAAAGCGCAATAACGCAATGTGGCTGCAGTAAAACATGGTGTAGTCATGATTATTCTAAAGTTAATTCTCCTTTAAATGGTTTTCATTCTGCAATGTCAAAATGCTTTCAGTTTAAACCAGAGACCAAAACAAGAACTGATGCTTTTAAAAAAACATAATGCTGGTAAACTTTACAAGATCCACCCTGCTCTTTTCTACTCAGCTGACCTACTTTAACTGAAACAAAGCAAAAACCTGTGTCATTTTAATGTCAGAAGAGCCAGAATAACAGAGGCTCATGTTTACAAAAGAGCATTTTGATTTGGCACACGGCCGTCTTCTGTGTTTTGTATGAGATTAAACCTTATTGAAGGATGCTGGGTTAAAAAGCAGCTTGGCTCTCCTCTATTACTGCTCTCTGTTTCACTGCGATTACAGGTTATTAAAAAATCCACACGGCATTCACAACAGCTCCAGAGGTCAGTCTGCAATTAACACCTAAAGACAAGATCTGTAATTGGAAAATGGGTCTCCTCCACCCCTTCAAGGTAAAAAAAATATTTGCAGACAATTTAGGGCATAGAGGTGGGGGGAACAAGTTCAGATATATGTGCAATAAATGTCAAGTGATGCTGGAATGAAACTCAGTCTGAGATTTTACAGTGCTGTTAGAGAAGGCTGCACATGCTGAGCAGGAAATGTTCCCACAATGAAATGCTGATTAGGTAAAAGTTTACTTTTTAGGACAAACATAAAAAATAAACAAAAAAATCACTAGGATATTTTAAAGTCAAAATAAGTCAAAATATGACACATGATTTCATAATAAGCAGGCCCAAACAAATATTTTAACCAGATAAAATGCAGCTTTTCTGATCCATCACTGAATGTATGCAGTTTACAGTGATAAGTGTGGCAGATTCAAAATTCTTAGTAATTTTTGAAACAATGGGTCCTTGATTTCAGATAAAGGTACACAAAAGAATTTCCATCTGACTGCTTTTGTTTTTGCTTGGCTGAAATTACAACTTATTGTCGCAAAGCTATGATTGGCCAATCAGGGTTTAGGATTTAGACCTACGGATTCTTCGAAATCCAACATCTACACTAACCAAGAAACAACTAGTAGCTCAGTGTTCCAACATTCGCAAGCGGAAGCTGCTATCACAACTAGAGATTGAAGAGGTACAACAAGAATGCTACGGCAAGGGGGAGCCAGGACAACAGGTTAGCGGGGAGATATCAACATCATCATCCCCACCCGAGATTGGGTGAATGGAAGCCATAAGAAGCAATATCCTCCATGGAGAAGGAGGCTGGAGGCCAGGATTAAGGCAACACGGAGGGAAGTGAGCCAGCTATCAGAACTACAGAAAGGTGTGATGAAGAAAGAGCTGCCTAAGAAGTACAAGCTGCCCATACCTGAGGCCCTGGAAACTGCCAAACAAAGACTTCTTGTTTATACAAAATGTATTTATGTATATACTATATAATGTTACACTCCACTTATAAACATACTATACTTTTTAAAATTGGTACTTTCAAACCCAAGAACAGAATGTTTTTCATTTAGATGTCACACACATATAGTATGGATGTAAACATGCACTGAAACAGACTTATCCCACATACTGCAAGTCCTCTCTCTGTATATGTACAGAAACTGCTTACCTTGAAAAATGACCCCGGGCTACATTAGAGAAATGTCAAATACGCTTGAAAATAATTCAGATGGAAAATTTCTTATCTCCATGCTGAGGCTTTTTATTCACACACAACCTCTTAAACAAAAGCAACATAACGTGTTGCCCAGGGTGCTAAATCCTTCTGGCAGAGAGATGGAAGAAAGTATCCAATTGCAAAATATTTACTATTTGTGTAAATGCATGAGCGTACTGAGCGTAAACATTAAAGGCATGTGTATGGGCCCATTCTCTAGGATAATGGCAGTAATCCAACTTCATATACACCCACACAGACACCTGCCCACACACACAAGAGGCTACTCTTCCTCCCTGCATTCCCACCAACCCACATGCACCGGGTCAATTACAAAGCTGAAATACTCTCACTGTACCAGTACAAAAGTAGCAGTGATAACAGTAAGTAATTATACTTCCATCAGATTTTTTAACTCCCTCTAAAAACTGGGTGGGTGGTGCAGCAAGATTTTTACATCAAACAGAAGACATAAGAGAAATGAATGATGGATGGGAGAAGCAGACTGTCCTATATTCACCTGCAACAGAAACATTTTCGGCTTTCGGCTTTATAACAGCAGTCTACAGCAGTCTACAGCAGTTATAACAGCAGTCTACAGAGAAATAATTTCTAAGTGTTTATCAGATAATCATCATGATCTATTTGTTTGCTAAGCTCCAAACTTTAATTTCATTCTGAGCTGTGAAGCAATCAGGAGATGGTGATTGTAAGAGAAATGGAGAAATCAAATGTAATGGTAGCAAGGTTGGAATTACTACTGTATCATAATCGTGAAATGACTGCTATCTCTGCACACGGTTGTTTTTCTGTATACAGTTAAGAAATGAAACAAAACAGCAAACAGCCCTCATAAACTGTAGATAAGTGCAGCTGTGACAATGTCAGCAGCAGATCAAGAGCAGAGAGGAATTTCTTCAGCAAAAGCAAACAGAAAATGTGTTCAAAAGCAAATCAAAGACAATAGCTTTTCAGGCGAGACTCTAGATAATCTATTATTGCTCGAGAGGTAAAACCATGAGAGTAAGGATGGGGCTTGGATCCCCCGTCAGCGAAAAGATGCAAATTTCAGCCCATTTGTAGTGGGAGAGGCCGTCTCAGTGCTTGGTTAGCTTTAAATGAAGCTGTTTGGCTTCCTAAATGAACACTCCCCACTCTTAATCACAGGTTTTTTCTGCTCCTCTCTTCTCCTATTCCTCCTTATCTCCATAGCATCCTGCCTGTGTTATCATCAGCCTGCCTCGGCATCAATGGAGCTTGTCTGCCGGCCTTTACTTCACACCGCTTTGTCACCAGACATCTGAATAAATATACTGCAAGGTTCTAAAGGAGACTGGCAATTTATGGATCTTTGTGATTACAACGTGTCTACGCATTTTTGAGTGTTAGGCACTAAAAAGAACATGGAAAGTTAAGTAGGCAACATTTGAGAAAGAACATTTTTTTTCACGGTGATGGAAACTTTTAAGTGTAAAAGACTGTCCTCTCATTGTCTTGTTGGAGTTCAGTGTTGAAAATGTATTCATCGTCACATCAAGCTGTCCAGCAGTTTTGGCTGGCAGCAAAGAGTTTCTGTCTAATTAACAGGGGTTTCAATCTCCATGTACATTTTTTGCAAAGAAAAAATATCTGAGTCCAGCGTACAAAGGGCACAGACTGGCCAAATCAATGTAAAACACGATTAAAATGAGGACAAAGGTCTTTGCTGACTGCCTTTCAGGAAGTGTGTAATCCTGTAGGGCCATGTTTGTGTCATACATGGCTTTACTCTCTTACTTTAGTAAGTCGGATGAGAATCTGGCTTTGAGTGATTTACTCAGTTATTTAGATATTTTGGAAATTGCTACGTACACAAATTGTCAGTCTTACTGGCCATTTTGGTGGACTCTGTAATGAAGCAACAACCACAGCAAATAATTATTAGTGTTTGCATCAGTTTATCACACTGTATACCTCCATGTTTGTGCCCATATTTCCTGTCACAATAAAACCGGGTGGAGCATTTTCGCCAACATTGGACTGCAATTGTTGCCTGCCAAAATATCTGCCAGCTTGTTAACTCAATTGATTTCAATTTTATTAAAAAATGAATAAAAATGTACGTTGTACTTTTAGTGTGGTTTTCACTGTAACACTCGCAAACCATTTTCATAGGTTTGTGGTTCCTCCCCATCCACTATATAACCAAGATGGTGACCAGCTTTCTACATTTTTCGACTATTATGAGTACACCATCCGGGTTCTCATAGTGCACTGCATTTTGCCATAACTATGAGTGGTTGCACACTTGAGATAGCAAGTGTACGAACGCAAATTGAGACACAGCTTAAGAATCTATATGCATGCTAGCAAACTGGAACTGTGCTAAATGCTAACGTCAGCATCCAACATACTCACAATGACAATGCTAACAGATGTTTAGAAAGTTTGTATTTACCATTATTAATCACCAATAGTTTCCCTAAGAAACTTTGACCTAATGATGGTGTTAGGTAAAATTTTGTGGCAATTGAAAGTTGTAGAGACATTTTACTAAAAAACAACAAAATCAACCTCATTGTGGTGCTAAATGAAAAGTCAAGGGTCACCAAAGTCAGTAGGATTTATTACCTGGGGACAATGTTTGTATATTAGGAGAGACATCTTTTTCAGAACAATCCTTCTCTCCTTGTCTTTATTACAGCTCATCTCCCATCAGCAGTGGTCGACCCTGAACATTGCAATGTAGTGTAAAACTTAATCTCAATGTGCCTGTAGGTAAATTAGCTTTTGTCAAATCTAAAGTAATCCAATCACCTTTGAAGCTCTGACATTTTGCATCTTGCTAACAGGTTAACATAATATAAATGGAGATAGAAATGCCTGCACTGATTTACTCTTCACAGACTGCTCTCCATTATTTACAGTTTAATTAGGTTGCAGTCAGAAAGTTTTGAAACTTGCATAAGCGAAATAACTTCTTAATTCAAGTGTTTTTTTGTACAAATGAGATAGTGTATGACGAGATGATGTATTATTTTCACTGAAAAATTGAACAGTCTAAAGCCCAAATTAACTTTATACAAGTGAGGATTGATTCTGATAAATAGGTTTCAGAGCAGGAATTACATTAATTAACGAGTGAGATTAGGTTTAATTGTCTCCATAAAAGTCTCAAATATTAAAAGCACCAAAGCTTTAAGCCAGTTCAGTGAGAGAACCCCAGAGCAACCCTGAGTAAAGCACCACCGCTGCCACGCAACCAACTGTAGGCTTTAATTGTACGTGTCTCTGATCGGAGATTAGCTTGTACTTGTGGTGATGGTCGAGGTCAAAGCCTACAAACAAACAATAACGCTGTTCATTAAGTACTATGTAAATATTCACACAGACTGAGTATCCATTCAACATAAATTGGTCTTGCTCTTTTGATGCTCAACTATGTTGACCAGATAGTTGCTAAGTCTGTCTGTCTGCTGTTTGGCACTGGCAGGTAGCATACAGTTGGCTTATTAGAGCTTTTTAATTGAAAACAATGCTGATGAGAGCAGTGAGAATGAACCTAAACAGTCAAGTTAAATAAAACCACATTGTCATGTGATCCATTTAATAAATATGAATTATAGCAGCTTTAAAGTAATAATGTAGTGATAATTCAACCAAAGAACATTTGATGATGATGAAGAAGCATGACATAAAATGTTCTGGGACTGCTGGAAACTTATTTAATTTACATCAGCTCACTTAATATAATATTGAAAAGTCAAGCACATCTAACTCATTAAGTGTTGTGCTTCCAGACTACTGAAAAATATTGAAATAAACACCATGCAACCATTTAAATTTGATCCAAGTTTGAAGTCAGTAATCTGTTGAAGAACACACACGCACATACACACACACAAACACACACACACACACACACACACACACACACACACAGACACACAAATTGAATATTAAGTTTTGAATCGTAATTGACATTATCTCCTTCGGAAAACAGAAAAACGTGCACAAAAATGTTTGGTTAAGATAAAAACATTATGAATATGAAATCATTTCATGCAATGTTTGTTAATCCACTCAGAATAATCATCGGTAAAAGTTGATTTTCAATCAGTTTGTAATCACATGATGTATTGAACAGTCAAATATTGTATTTTTAGCATTGTAATATTTAGATCAGTATGACAACATTTTCAAAAAATTTGCTTGCTGCTTCCAAGTACTGCAGAACCCTATCTTGGTGGGATGAGTGCAGGCAAGATGTACGTCGAAGAAATTCTGCAATGGCCAAATTCATCACCTTCAACCTCCTCCTTTAGGCTTTGCCCTCCTGCTCCATCTCCAACATCCACCACTACTCCTGACACATCTACCTGCCCCTGGTTGGCAGTTAGACAGTCCAGTAACTCTCTCATCTGCCCAGAGATGAGGGCAGCAAGCAGACTGATTGACTCCTGGGGCCGTCAGGTGTATTCCACAGCTACAGGCTATAAACAGAGCTTTCTTTCTCTCTTCTCCCTGCTTTTTCTTTATATCCCTGTATCTACCCCCAAAACAATATTTTGCTCCCAACATTTTGGCTTTAGGCTAATGCTTTTTTTCTGTCTGCCTGTCACTTTCTGTTGTTATCGCTTTATGTTTTCTTTCTGTTGTCTGACTTTTTCTCCCCACTGTTGTAGAAGAGGAAGTCAAGACAGGGTTGTGACCAGAAGCAGTTTGAAATGTATCCATTTCTGCCTCTGCATGCTTTGGTGAGAATAAAATCCATGATCTGTTTGCACTTGGTCTCTTCTCTTGGGGAAAATGTGTTGTAGCAGTGAAGTTTCATAAGAGAAGGTGAGAGCAGGGAGCACAACAAATTTGAAGGGGGGGAAAGTACAGCTTGTTCCATTTTCATTTTTGGCAAAGTCATACATTTGATCAGTTTTTCTTAGTGTGAAATAAGTCTGGCAAGTGCATGGCCACCAGTGAATTCACAGGATTAAAAAAGGTCTACTTGTAGAGTTTATCACCAAGGACAGAGCTGAAACAAGACTATTCTTATCTGGCTACATTTCTTTCTCTCATTAGAATAACAAATAAATACCAGGTCAGCTTAGGTACAAACAACCAGTGGATGATGCCCTTGGCTAAAACTATTCAGCATTGTTATTACTATGATTATTTTCCTCAGCCACATAAAAGTAGAAGACGAAGGAAATTAAATAACAACAAGCAAGGACTATAGTAAGCCAGGAGCAGGGCTTGTGCATGAGGAATGGCTCATTGAAAAATGTCACAATAGATCATACTGCAGCTAAACAGTCAGGAAGACTAATTCACAGGTGGACTACAGCAAAGTAATAGAGGAGAAGGACAAAAGATAAATGAAGGCAGAATTTAAAATGAGAAAGGGAGGAGATGAGAACAGGAAAAAATAAGATTTGAAGGGGAATGATTATAAAAATCATATTATGTGAAGTGTCTGCCATGTGGACATTTTACTGAAATCCAGTTAAATCTCTTCCCCTTCACTTTACAGTGTCTTCCAGCAAACACAGTGGGCATACATGTTATGTTGAGGTCTGTATACTATCACAGTAGGATACTTCTATTCCCTTTGCTATGTGCTGAACAGCATTGTATTGTATTGTCCTCAGCTAAGAAAGGTGTTTCCACAGCCAGTGCAGACCATTACACCATTACACAGGCAGAGGAGGAATCATAGCGTAGAAAACAAAACAAACCCAAACAACCCACATCAGGGATATGGTAAACTAAGATAGATGCAAGTAAAATTATTACCACTTTGATCTATGTTCTAAAATATTGTCTTTAAATGAAACAATTTCCAGGTTCAGATTTCTCTGATCCTATGAAAGCATTCTTAAAGTTCAGGAACTCTTAATAAGGCAGATTTGCTTTTATGAATTAGTTTTTTTTCTTGGAAGCAAAATAAGAAAGATGGAAAAGTCATTCGTTTGAAAAATTGTATTTGATGAGTTTTGGCACAACTCTATTCTTAAGACAAAAGAAATATAACAACTTGTCCTAAGAAAAACAATGCAAGACCTTGTGGATCTGGTTTCTGACCGGACATATACCAGAGACTAGCTCAAAATATAGATGAAACGTTATACGTGTATTATATCAGATTTCTTGAGTTTTCTTCCCTCTGTCACTCCAAACAAAGTCCTTAAGTCCAGCCAAAAACCTAAATACTACAGGATAACAGACTCTAGATTACAGTATGTTAAAACATGTTACTCTGCCTCAAGATAAAGATTCTGGATTAATGAATTAAAGTCAGTATTCAACATTGCAAAGGAGTCATTCACTTCACTTTCCTCTGGTCATTGCATTTCATGGTAAAATAGCTACCTCTGTCATTCTGTGCACTTCACTGTAACGCTGAAGGATACGTTATCCCATCTGGTTTTGTATTTTCCTGTTCCTCTCTATCCGTCTCGCCAATGTATTAGTCCCAGACCTTGTTAAAACTCCCTACAGATAACCCACTTCATTCTGTCCCATCACTCATCAGTCTCCTCAGGGCTTCGGCAAACACTATCACATGACACCCTGCTAATCTGATTGGCTGATCAGAACTGTAAATGAAACCAGCCAGAGCCAATTACAATAGGCACAAGTCATTAAGAGAGATGACTTCGGGGAGAGAAGCGGTGCTGGGGACAGGTGCATCGCTGCTAGTCTGGCAAATTACTTTCAGAATAGAGTTTGGGTTATCAGTTGCTGGCTATTATATAAGTGATTGGAGAAGGAGGGCATTGATACGGCTTAAAGCAGGCTTCCACTGCAAGCTCTTTTGTACTAATTAAACACCAAAATTGGCTTCCTTGGGAGATTTCTTGTTTTGGTCTGCCCCCAGAAAAACTCTGCTACAGGATATTTACTGTGATAAAGTGTCAAATCAACATGAATAAAAATGTCTACACATCCAAGTGAAACAACTTTAATTAGTAAGTTTGTTAAACTTACTGTGTTAACAGCACTATTTATAAAAAGCTCCTTTTAAACAACTGTTCTTATATTTTATTGTAGCCTGTTTTCAAGCTACATCAAGTTGCTTTCAAGCTACAGCAAAAAAAGAAAATGAGTTACACATTTAAAAATGATTAAGGGCCCTAAACAGGCACCTGTCCTCCCCCTGTCTACACACCCACTCCTCATTACAAGATTCTCTATAGGCCTTTTTCACAGAAGACACTTTGACACATCACGGTAGGACAAACACAGGTGTACATAATGAAAAAATGAATGATGACTGAATTCCATTTAGCTGCTTTGGCATTGCCATGGCTTACTGGGACAAGTGACACTGGATTTATCCCAATTCCTTTAATTGCATCCACGTCAACCTCACTTGGATCTTTGTCCTCGCATCTTAGTCCCTGCCACTGAAGATTCGAGCAGAGGTGCAAAAAGAAAATATAAGGAGAGAGGAATCGAGGAAACATCTTATCCTCTGGACCACTGTCTCAAGCAAGATGGTTTGGAGTTTGCATTTGAACTGTCTAAACAATAATAATATTCGTTAACAACCTGCATTTTGTTTTGATGTTGTTTGTTAAAATCAGTCAAAAGCACTGTGTGAATGGACTTCAAAGCTCAGACGGTGAATGCACAGAAACCATTTCTATTGGCAACACATACTTTAAATTTATAATTATTTAATAATCATTTCCATTTGCATTTAATGATATTTCTTGTAAACTCTTATTATTTAACTATCCAGATCTACAAGGCTGCACTTAGGCACAGCGGCGCTTTGAGTTAAATGCTAACATCAGCTTGCTAACATGCTTACAACAACAACAATGCCAAAATATTGATTGTTGATCTTGATTTAGCGTGTTAGCATGCTAACATGTTGTAATTAGCACTAATAAACCAAATTATTGGACAAATAAAAATTTGACCTGATGATGTCACTAGAGGAAAATTCAAGGGATCACAAAATGTATTACAATACATCTGGAGGGGACATGAATGTGTGAACCAAATTATGAAGCTATCCATCCAACAGATGTTGGGATATTTCACTTAAAGCACGCGTGAAGATCATGCTGAGTAACGAATCACCAAATTCCCTTTGATTCATCATCTGGGGACCATGAATGTGACAAATTCCATGCCAATCCATCCAATAGTTGTTGAGATATTTCAGTCTGGACCACTCCTGCCAAACTATTGATATATTGAGATCTGATCACAATGCAGGCAGAATCAAAATAACAAGAAATTGTAAATGCCAAGGCCCAGACATTATCCAGGTAATGTATCCAGATACAGAACACAAGTTAATATCAGGTGTAAATGGGGCCTTTGGATCTTGTTACCCTCTCGCCTAGCCCTCTTGATTTGTTTTGCCTGTTTGGGCAGATCTCCTGAACTTTGTATAGATTTTTAGGCACAAGAAATTGGTTTTAACTTAACCCGCATATCTCTGAATTGGGCACTTGAGTCTAATGGCTGTTTTGACTTTGGTGACATCATTCCAGCAGACCTCTACCCAGCTTCAAGATTGAAAACACCTTTGCTTGGCCTTAAATATTTCATATAAGATTCCTGAATTATCTTTCCACAAAATAAAATGTTGGATACAGTTTTGGACAATTTGTATACAACACAGGCAAGCAAGCCAGATCTCAAATTATCTTAGAACCTCACCAACAACACTCAAGTTAGTATGATATTGTTAATGTAATGTGTAATGTACTATTTATGTGCATGTATATCTAACAAGAAAGGTGTTAATTGAGGTGGCCCTTACAGCAACTTAGAAACTGTGAGGCTGTGTAATTACAACATCATCCAAGCCCTGCACACTACACTCCCACCACTACCACCATAGAGGCCAGAGAGATAAACACACACCCTAACATGCACAGAGGCTGCCTTCAACTCTTCATTGGGAACTAAGCCTCTGACAGATTTCCCATGTTGGTCTAATGGCATACTTTCTAAATAAACTGAAAGACATCCCCCATCAGCCGTGTTTGCCTGATTCCGTCATCTGACTGATCTTTCATTATCTATCCCTCTCCATCTCCACTACCCATTCATCTCATTTCATTTGGATCCCTGTCATTAAAACTACACCCAAAGCTGTTCATATCTACACAGATATAGCTATCCTGAAATCCCCAAAGAGATATTCTGGTTGAAGCAATGGTTGGCACTTTTACATTTTAAATCATATTAAATAAATTTACATTCCACATAACCAGTAGTTTCAGTATTTTACAAAATAAGTATCCTGGTGTCACTGCACTCAGACAGAGGCTCTCTTGCTGAGTGGGCAGAGGCGTGTGTGTTTCAGCGTGCCAGGCGCAGTGATAACTTCTGATCTGTGGATGAATCAGTATTCCAAGGACACAAGAGAGGCAGGGCTTGATAACAGCCAACAAAAGAGAGAGGTGTCTCTTCCCTGGCAAAGCTGAATAAAAGTATTCTTTAATGACAGACGGGGTGTGATCCTGTTTACAAGGTGGCAACTTCACCAAGAGGTTCAGCTACAAGTCGAGAAATGTAAGACAGAGGCAGTCAGTGAGGAACAGGAAGAAAGAGACAGAGGTTGGGGAGGTGGTACTAAAGCGCTAAAGTGAGAAAGACACAGTGTGTATTTGGGGTTAATGAGGCAGTGCTGCAAGACAGGGGAGGCAACAGAAGGCAAGACAGCGTTGAGCTGTGATCTTCTGCGCTTTCCAGAGCATATCCCATTACACTGCCATTATCCTGGGTCAAGATGCCTTGATTCCCTACCCTGCACCCTTCCCTCACGCAGGATTCACCCCTGCCTACTGCTACACAGGGTCATAATTGATTGGCTGGGCAAGAACACATTTCAGCATGGTAGTTAACCTGCTTGCTGCTGTGTCTCCATAAAGGGATTGACAAGAGAGACATATATAAATGGAGTGAAAGTGACCTTAAGACAAGAGGCGAGTAAACACTTCCAGAATTCATTTAAACCTGTGTTGGTCAAATGCTGCCTCGCAAAGCCTCCATTTTCTTACTCTCATTTTCCTCCCCCAAAATGTCACTTAATTTTTTTGTCCTGTCATTTCTTTATTTTCACCTTTCACTTTTCTCCCTACCTTGTCTCATTTTCTTTCATGTTTCTCTTTTCGTCTCCTTGACATTGAGCATCCCGTTACTATATTTACCATTATATTAGACACCGTCTGCTGATTAGCTCTTGCTTTCATGGATCTAGTAAAATGGATTCTTTGGAAAGTTATAGAGGGCAGTCATAGCTGATTTTTAGCATCCATTATGCCTCTATTTGCTTACAGCTCAGTCCCAAATCCCCAATTAATCAAACATTGATTCATCAATCACTAAATCAAAGTTTAGTGGAGTTTCATTATACATTTAAAAACTGGAGATGGAGAACAAAAAGACTAAAGCCTGACATTCATCTTCACAAATGTATTAGACTACTATTATTAGTTACTAGTATTACTATTATTTTCTACTCTGTTTTATTCTACCGTATCCTATTCTATTCTTGACCTGAGGATTTCTGCGCACTGGGCTAACACATTGGCTCATCATGCTTTATTAAGTCCCTGCTGTAGTTTGAGGCGGTCTGTACACAGCTGGCCTAAGACACAACATGAGTCTATCTAAATTTATCCTGCCAGGCTGCCTCACTGTGCACTGGTGACATGGCAGACACTTAGCAGTGAAACCATTGTATCTGGGTTGGCCTGAAACAGGGAAATTACTCAGCCCATTACGGCAATGAGCGGCACACTGTTCCCAGCACTTAGTACGGCAATGAGGCAGCACAGCGGAAGACATCACACACGAAGATGGACACATGTAGAGACCCACGGTTTGCCTGCACGGACACACATAAAGGGTACCTCTGCTATTGACAGGCAGCCACCACTGTCAGTCTTTTTCTCTCTATTGAGAGAAGAGATGATGAACCTATTATGCGGACCTGTCACACAGAGATGGACAGACTCTCTCTCTCTCTCTCTCTCTCTCTCTCTCTCACACACACACACACACACACACACACACACACACACACAGTACTATTTAATTTTACATCCATCTGAGCACCAACGAGCTTTGTTCTGTGACCCATTAGAATTCAGCATCCCTTCTTTCCTTTTGCCTCCTGCTTTTGATTTAAACCAGAGGGGATGTGATGTGACTGTGATGAATGCTGAGACTTATCACATTGCTCAGTCTGAGTGCATGTATATGTGTGTAATACTTAATATTCCTGTAATTAACAAAGTCCTTTTTGACTGCGTGGAGGTTGTCTCACTGTGATATAGATAAACAGACACACACATCCTCAGTTCCAAGTCCAAATGAAGGTATCTACTCCATACGTCCACGTGTTCAAACACGGCTTGGCTCTTTTGTGCATAACTTAAGAGTTTTTAATAACAGGTTTGGTGGCAGCAGACACTGAAGCTTGCGTGTGTGCGTTGCTGTATTTCAGATGACTGTGGCTTTGATAATGTATTCATGCCTCCCAATGACAAATGGCTCCCACCAGGAGGCGGCTTAACATTTAAATGAGGAGAAGAAAACATTGAACCACAACACACAGCAGTGAGTGGATACGCAGGGGCAGGCCAGAGAAGCACTGCATGTACCAGGACAAAGACATTAAAAACCAAGAACAACACACAAATGCAATCCACCCACACACAAACACACAGATCTGCTAACACAGAATACAAAAACTAATGTGAAGAAGGGAGAAGGGGGTAAGATGCGGGAACAGCTGGCGTCCCGGCGGGGAATCAGAGAGCAGAAGAGAATTTGTTGGCGTGAAAAAACAGAAGCTACTGCTGAGAGTTTATATAAACAGCCCGTCAAGCCCTCTGCTCAGGTTGGAACAATATCTCCTCAAACAACATCGCGCTGCTCCGCCTAACTGCCAGGTGCCACTGCCCAGGCAAAACTGGGTTGTGGCTTTTCAGTCATTAACTCAGAAACAGAAACACATAGAGGGAGGAGGAGGAGGGAGACAATGTGCACAAATACAGATGCAGGGATGAAAGTGAGCTCCAGTGCATGTAAAAGAAAAAACTCGATACATTTACACTCTCACATTGCACATGCATGTATGTGCACATACAGTGACAATCACACATTCAAGTCTACAGCTTCACACATCATGAAGTGACAAATGACTCTCCTGCAAGTGCAGTTGATTGCTATGGCAACCAAGTGTAACCTCTAGACTGCACTCACTGCTGCAAATTCTCTAGCTGAGATGACCCCTGACCTTGACATCAACATTATCATTACTTCACTATCTTGTTAAACCCCCAGATCCTGTCTTCTTCTCTACACTCTACGCTCTTTCCTTTTGTTTGTCCCATTTCTGTCTTCCATCCTAGCCTCTCTTTCTTGATCCTGACTGCCTTCCTTCCCTGCAGTATGTTCGCTCTATCGTTCACCATCTGTTGCTGCCTGGAGGGCTGCTCCAGTTGACCTGCCCTCGTGCTGTTAACCAGGAGCTACGTTCAATCTGTTGCTAACCATGCAAAACATTTACCAAAAGTATACTTCCCATTTCAAGCTAGCACACAAGGTCAAATCTGCACAATTAGATTAGCACAAACTGGACATAGAGGTAAGCAGCTAGTCTGGCTCTGTCCAAAGCTAACCAAATCTGTCTATGTTCCTTAAGCTACCATAAAACCCCAATATTTCATTTTTACATGTTTGATTAAACAAATTAGATAGAAGGTATTAATTAGTGAGCTTTGGAGGCAGATTTTTTTACTGAGTCATTCTAGGTGATTCCCTGTTCCTTTCTAAACTAAGCCAGCTGCTGAATGTAGCTTCGTACCGTACAGACATGAATTTATTTCCTAAAATGTTAAACTATTTTATACATAACAGCAATGTTGCAATTGGTTTCTTGTAAACTTTACAGAAATATCAATATATCTTCTTACCCTACCTCCTCTTCTGGCTCCAAAACCAATCTTACACCCTGCCCCGTCACTCATAATCTTCACCATTTCTTTTCTTCTCCACCTATTCCTTACTCACATTCCAGGTTCTATATCTTTTCCTTGTTATCTCCTCTTATGTTCCTTCCTTTCTCTTCATCCGTTGACCCTTCCACCTCCTCCACCTTCTCCTCCTGCCCCATCATTACTCCTCTTTCAGCGCTCATCTTTCTAAGGCTTCCGAATTCCCCAGCACAACGGTGCTATTCTGCTGCCTACTAATAGAATCTCTCAGTTCCTCTAATGGATCTGTCAGAATCTCCCTGAGCACAGGAGACCAGATAGATTGATAGGGAGAGGGAGAGAGACAGAGAGAGACAGGGACAAAGAGACAAAGAGACACAGGAAGAGAGAAGCAAAGAGAAAAATGAGAGACGTGCCAGGGCTCTCGACACTTTCATCCGTGCCTTTGAAAGTCTCAGAGCAGCAGCTCCACAGACACTGCCAACTGGTGACCATATGGTTCGATAGAAGCAGTGCCACTTAAGGCCAACCTATTGTCACCACGGGATACTGACAATTTCACTGTGGCCAGGTGAAACTAACAGACTGGATGAGTCCTTTTCAAGAGTATATCATACTTATATGCAGAGGCAGGCTTTGGTTCAACTTTTTCATGTTTGCTGCAATAATTCTGCACTGACACTCATCACCCAGGAGGAATTCTTTGTATAATGAGAATAAATCTATGGTGGGAAGCCTTGCTGGCTTGCCGCCACTGCATAAAGTAGAATCTCCATCACACTAATACCCATTTAAACACCTTAAATGGCTTATAAAAAAATTTGATTTGAGTGGTAGTTAAAGTGAACTTTGTATGAATATATTTCAACGGTGCTGTGGTGGTTTTACACTTTTAAATTAAACAATGTGAAAGAAACGTATTTACCAGGGCTATTGATGTATATACTAACAATCCAAATGTTCATTTAATTTTTTCAAACAATCCTTTGTCACTTTTTGTGTATGAAATGGTTGTTTCTTGGAAAATATCTATATGGCACCAGTTTAGGAGAGTCATTTATTTATTTGAATGTTTCACAGGTTATTTCAAATATGTCAATAATGTTTGTATGTCTAATTATCTTCTATTCATTTTCATACATTTGGGTATCTGACACTCACCGTTATCTGTGGCGATGAAGACAGCTGTGTATTTATTTTCATGGACATAAGGAGACTCACGGTCCAGCGAGGCCGAAGTGTTGACAGTTCCTCTGACTGGGTTCACAGTCAGCCAGCCTGCTGGGTCTCGCAGAACAGCATACCTGGGAGACAGTACATCAAATAAGTAAAAAGTTGTGGCCATAAAAGCACAAGAACATCAACTATACATTCTATCTTGCAGAAAAGTTGTCTTTCCAGTTTATTTTGGTAATATATTTTAAGGTTCCATGCATCTAATAGACAGACAGCTCCATAGACAGAACAGACAAGAAAAGCATTTGAAAACTCTATATTTGTCCTGTACAATGTATAACACTGAATTCCCTATTCCAACTTAAAAAACTGTCCCATTTAGAAAATAGTATTTTATGGATTTTAAGTTTTTAGGACATCAAACATTTAAAATCTGGTTGCCTATAAATGCTATTTCGCCTGAAAAATACAAACATGTTCCAAGCATGTTGAACACATGAGCATGACAGCCAGATAACAATTAAATGAAAAGAAAAAACAACTACATTATACACCCACTACTGCAAAAGATTCAAACATGGTAAGTGAGAACCCTTCTTGTTTTCACAAGCTTCAGTGTTTTCACAGTATGTGAAACATGAAAGATGCTACAATGATTCATAAAAAAGGGCCATAATCTAATGAAACCAATAACAAAAGGCTAGAATCAAACATAAGACTACTAAACTGCAGTTTGATGAGGATTTATGGAGATATATTTATGTAGGTATGTATGGAGATATATTTATGTGCATTTTAAGAATGTTTAAGATTATGCCCCCCTACAGCTGTGTGTGTATGTGTGAGTGTGTGTGTGTGTGTGTGTGTGTGTGTGTGTGTGTGGTGGGTGTACCAAGCTGAGGTGAGAAAAAGTGCTTTAACCCTTGTGTGGTGTTCGGGTCTGTGGGATCAATCTTTATTAAAAGAATTTCAACCTCAGACTCATTGGCCTTTGTGAAGAACATATAAAAGAACACATTTTCAATGACTGACCTCGGTACATCCCCCTACACATTTATATTACATATGTGGTGTTCGAGGGTAATAGAAGTGTGGAAATTGTAGGTGCTGTGTACTTTTACTCTGTCTTCCTCCTACCTAGGCCTGCTGTTAGTGTGTGTGTGTGTGTGTTCCTGCTATTATCACACAAGGTTGCAACATTATTATATTTCAAGCATCGACACCTGACTTCTCCCCGATTTCCTGCACATTTTACCTTCTGTCTTGCGGGAACCTTTCTATATTTTGTGTACACCCAAGATGGACAGGAAGACACAGTATACATGTGTCAAGTGCAAGAAATACATATGCAACACATACACATGCAGTAAAGCTCTGCCCCTCACGTGTTGCATAGGCTGGTGTAAATAGGCTGTGTGTTGAATGGGGCTGATGTGTAGACTGGCATGGATGCTGTATCTGTTCAATGGGGTGCTGTGTAGACGTGTGTGTTCAATTTCTAATTAAGTTTAAAGAAATAAATATCAATAGTGATGAAAAAACATTCATTTATATGTGATCAAGTTAAACATGTTTTTTCCATCCATATCTTAATTATAATAGATTTTTCTCTTTTATTACATTTTATCACAAGAAACAAAGGGCATCTTTATTGATAAATGTGATCTAACAGAGGTAAATGGCAAATAATTATAATATATGTTGTCTATATTGCATGTAATTGGGATAAAGTAAACATCATTATGTATTTTTACAAAAATTGGTATGGCTGTATTGATTTAAAAACCCAATAATGTGGTGGGTCCACCAGACCCGGGAACATGAACACCAGACAAGGGTTAAGTTTCAGGACTAAAAATGTTTTTTTTTTTTTGCACTGTTCCAGAGATGAAATAAGGATTTGCTGAAATAAGTAATAGGATAATATTTGGTGCCCTTTTTTGTGGTGAAATGAATCAGTATTGTACTCAACATGCTGCTGCTGGTGACAGTATGGCTATGAATGTCACAGAGGATCATGATGGTATGGACAAAAACACTAAAAAAGGTTAAGATTTAAGATTTATTCAGGGAAAGAAAGTAGGATGTTCTGTAGTCTGTGCATAGGCTCTACACCTGTGTGCATGTGTATGTGATTCCAGCAGCAGTTCCTGCAGGGCTGAGGGTTGAAGATGATGGAGGACCTCTCCAAAAATCTCGTTGGCCAATGGCCTGGTGTTGAAAACAAGCTGCTGAAGAGCGGATCACAACCCTGCTAATGTGGCCACTCAACCGGCCACTGATGGCTGGTAGATGATGATTGGAAGGGGCTTGCTTCTGTGTTAATGTCACAAGTGATTGAGTTAGGAGCTCTAGTGCACAAATTTTCTGTATAAATACACAAATGCACGCACACACGTATATACTGTGAACACATGCTTTCGTACATACGCACAAACTTATATAAGCTATTGTTCTGTGAGACATCACTCATACATTGCAGGCACAAAAGGCACCCACAGGCAGCTGAAAGTTTTTCAAACACAGACACACAAGGCTACAGACTTTCTTCACCACAAGGCCGCTCTTTGCCAAAGTGCTCAGCAGTAGACAAATTGTCTTTGAAATGGAGCTATCCAGCTAACAGAGCACAACAAAGCCTTGGGAAATGGCTTTGCAATCAACCTCTGCTTACACCTTTCCCCTCTTGCTCTCACTCACACACACTTTCTCTGCCAGTGATTACTACTGTTAACCAGCACATATGTTTTACTGTAATAAAAGAGCCACTGCTGCGAGGTTAAATGCACTATTAATAATGACACATACAATATATCATTGCTTGCTCTCTTTCTGCCTGTCTTGCTCTTTCTTACACACACACACACACACTTATGCAAACACACACAAAACCTACATGATTCATAAGGCCAGCTCTTCCAATAAAACACAGCCAGGCTCACAGGTTATTAACCTCCATATGTCTTACTCTTCCTATCACTGACTACACTATCAAACACACACTCTGAACTCCGTGTTGCATCACCGTTTCCTCATCACCGCATTGCAACACAGACACACACGCTTAAATGCACATGAATACAATAAAGCTTAATGTCAGATAAGTAGGACCTACAAAATGTGTACTGTCTATACATATACATTACCTATAATGTTATAATTTTTTTCTTAAATAACAAGAAACTGCAGTACATAAATGTTATGTTTAAGATTATGGTTATGTTAAAGTTATGTTTAAGGTCATTTTCCTCTTTACTACTGCACGTCTTGGGCAAAATAAATAAATAAATATATATATTATTATAATATAATAATATATATATTTTTTATATATATATTGGGAAATATGTTTATTTCCCACAGCTGGTATAGTTTAGCTTAGCCCAGAAACTGGGGACATTGAAACAATGTGGTGTTAAGGGGGGTTATATGCTGGACTATTTCTTTCTGGACCTGCTTGGCAATCTCTCTATGACACCAAGACTGCTTCCTGTTTTTGGGCTAAGCTAACCAGCTACTGGCTTAAGCTTCATATTTAGTGTACAGACATGACAGTGATATCTATCTTCACAGCAAGAGAGTGATAGTGTTTTCAGATTTCTTTTAACTCTCAGCAGCAACTACAATCTCAAAACAATGTGCTTTGAAATGCGTACATTTTGATATTTAATGGCCTACTAAGTCTTTCAGAGTGAAGTAAAAAATTCCTCTGTGTCAATCAGGGATTTAAGTCTGGAAATCTGCATAGCAGCCCAACCAGCCTGAATTAATTCCTGAAATCTTCCCTTAAATGTTAATTTTCATTTGTCAAAAACTCAAATATTCACTCTAAAGCTCAAACCCTGGGATATTCCATAGGCGGGAGCCAAAAACAATGGAGCTTCGCAAACTGTTGAGTTAAATATCAGGGTATTATGTTTCTTCCTACAGTAGGAGCTCTGAAAACATGTAATGTTTCTGTCTGCTTTAGTGCAGGCTCAAAGGTAACCACCTAATGAGTAGGATCCACTGTTCCTCCTCTCTGTGCAAACATGGGGACAGTCCATTAGAGCCCTTTAAAGGGCAAATTAGAAAGACATTAAAAAGCCATTAGGAATATTCATATCTGGTTATACGTGGTTATCTTCAAAACCAGAGAAGGCCCAAACAAATCAGTCAACAAATGAGACACCACACAAAAACAACGATCACACATGCCTTCATTTAGCTGCAAATGCACACATCCACTTTAAACACACACACGCAAAAGCAAGCAAAGAGTGAAACACACGACTCAAAGCATAAGTTGCCTGTATGTTTTGCTTGCACTATGAAAAAAAAAGACAGCGAGGTGATTTGTCCAGGTTTTTGCTTGAGTGGCAGAAAGTGTCATGTCGTGAGACACACACTGTGACCCCAATGTAAGAGAGAGCAGGCCGTTACTATTGCTTTTTCCACTGGACTGCAGAGCTATACCCTTAGGGGCTACTCTGAGCTGCTATAACTGGCTTCAGAGCCAAGTCAGGAGTTGTGTGTGCATGTGTGTGGTGTGTTTAAGTGTGTATGTTTTGGTAAGGGACTGCCCTTAGCTGTAAGAAGACTCAGAAGAGCCTGGCTGTGTCTAATGCGTTTTCACAGTGTCTCATAAGAGGTGATCCAGGGCCAGAGATGTAAATCCCAATCTACTAGACTAATAAGCCTCTTTGAGAAGCCATCATTTTAGTTTTTATTAAAAACAAAAGGTTTGTTTAAATTATCAGTCAAAAAACAAAATTATCTGCTTTTAAGTTGAAAACACTATAATTAAAAAAAACTGCACGCTCTTGCTAATTTTTCTTAAGTGGTTAAAAGTATGTTATTTTGCAGGGGGGGGGGGCTGCTACTTTGCCAACATTCAATAAGACAACAAAACAGAAAAGAAAAACGATGTAACACTACAAAACGTTACAAAATGATGCTTAAGGAAACTACAAAAGGAGTTTTAACAATAAATATTGAGGATGTAAATTATTTATTTTGACAGATAATTCTTACGTTCTCATCTGAGAGCACTCGCTCTTGTAAATGTGTTGAGACATATGAGCTCTTTATAACACTGATCTTAGCCTTGTTTCTCAGTTTTCGCAGACAACTCAAAGGGATATGGGAGCAGGAGGGAGAAACAGGTTTGCCACCCACTTATAATCCAGTTACATCAGGAGCAAAATGTTGGCATACATCGTGTGCATCTGTGTATGTTTTTCTGTCAAGAGCAGGTGTGGGTGGGACACAGAATAAGAGATGCCACTTGTGGTAAGAGCTAATTTAGAGAGAGGATAAATGCTGAATAGTGAGTGAGCGCAGTAAAGGAGAGCTCTTTGCATAAATGTTGATTATTGGTGTTGTTTTGTTTTAAGAAAGATATGTTGCTGGCACCTCTTCTAAGTAGTTATAATATAGTGTGGTTTTTGTGCACTTTCCTCTTTTGAATGCACTTAGGTTTCCTGGATTAACACTATAAATGAATAATGAAGGGGGGATCTCTAATGGGCTTAAAAAATATCCTTTCTGAGTTTGTTTGTCAAAAGTTGACCACTAAAGTGCTTTTCAATTTGTTTCATTTGATTCCGATCATACCGTGTGTTGTTTGTTCCACCTCTTGTTTGTACATCATGTCTGTTTCGAAATGCTCAATCTAATGATCTTAAATGGTTTGTCCATTAATCTTAATTGCTTTATACTTTTCTTGGGTCATTAAGTACAATACTAAATGGATTGAAATGTTACAGCAAATGTGAGCTTAAAACAAATGTGAGTTGCAATAAAGTACTTTTATTCTTATATAACGTAACATACAGAACACATTAAATGTAGGAGAAAAGTTTTCAGGCATTAGTGAACACTGAGACTGTTTTCACACAGAGAACATAATGCTTTAATACCTAAAGTGACCTATATGTATGTTATTGTTATCTGGACAAGGGATCCTCTCTTGGCACAAGTAGCATGATGTTATAAGATTGCCAAAAGTCCTAGGGAGGAGGATTGTAACATGGGCTTTCTGTTAAAAATGTGAAGTTTCAAGTCTAACTCAAGATAACCCTGATGACATTACAATGACACCACCAGGGTCATTTCCAAAAAAGCTCCCTGCAGAGTTTCACTGTTTTCACAAGCTGAGCATGTCGAGTAAACAGAATTTCAAGTGTAAAATTGGTCAGTCTTTATCTATCCCAAGATAAAGTAGTGAGTAGGCTCAACTTAAAGCAGCTTTATAAGTGTTTGGCCATACATAATTATGACTTTGTAAAGCTGTTACGTTGTGGTCTATTTCAACATCCACTGCACTCTTTTTAGCTCATGTTTGTTTGTCACCAATTTCGGGAGAAATATCTGTGTCTTTAGCAGCAAAATGTGTCATTTGGTATTTTGGTATGCAACAGCTACGTGCCGAACCAAGAGTTTAAAGTTGTAGGCCGTAAAACAAAAACAAACATTAAAACATTATTAAAACATTCCGTAGAGTTGAAGAGAAATGCAGTTTCTTATAATTCTCTGTGGGTTTTTCACTATGAGCAACTTAATTTACATTTATACATAGATGTTGGACCCATTGTTCACATAAGAAATATTGATTGGTGCAGCTTTAACCAGACCTTACCCATAGAGGTTAAAGATCCAGAGAACTCATTCATCTCTTCCTGTTGTATTGCTGAGCTTGTGTGGTTTAAATCGTATTTATCAGATCGATATCAGTTTGTACACGTTCACGGTGTTCCACAAGGTTCTGTGCTTGGACCAATTCTATTCACCTTATATATGCTTCCTTTAGACAATATTATCAGGAAGCACTCTATACATTTTCATTGTTATGCAGATGATACCCAATTATAACTATCGATCAAGCCAGATGAAACCAATCAATTAGCTAAACTTCAAGCATGCCTCAAGGACATAAAAACCTGGATGTCCTGCAATTTTCTTATGTTAAACTCAGACAAAATGGTTGTTGTACATGGCCCCAAACACCTCCGAAACAAACTATGTAAAAATATGGTTTCTCTAGATGGCATTGCACTGGCCTCAAGCGACACTGTAAGGAATCTTGATCAGGGTATGTCCTTTAACTCTCACATAAAACAAACTTCTAGGACTTCCTTCTTTCACCTACGTAGCATTGCAAAAATCAGGCACATCCTGTCTCAAAATAGATGCAGAAAAACTAGTCCATGCATTTGTTACGTCTAGGCTGGATTATTGCAACTCTATATTATCAGACTCCATCAATAAGTCCTTTAAGACCCTCCAGCTGATCCAGAACTTTTACTGACAAGAACCAAGAAAAGGGAGCATATTTCTCCAATATTAGCTTCGCTACACTGGCTGCCCATAAAATGCAGAATAGAATTTAAAATCCATCTCACATTCAAAGCGCTTAACCCTTGCGTGGTGTTCGTGTTTTTGTTACTCAGCCAATGTTCCCCGGTCTGCTGGACCCACTGCATCATTGGGGTTTTAAATCAATACAGCCACAACAATTTACGTAAAAATACTTAATAGATGTTTACTTTATCCCAATAACAAGCAATATAGACAGCATATATTATAAATATTTGCCATTTACCTCTATAAGATCACATTTATGAATAAGGATGCTATTCGTTTCTTGTGAAAAAATTTACAAAAAGAGTAAAATGTATTATAATTAAGATATGAATGGAAAAAACATGTTTAACATGAACAAATATAAATAAAACAAGGTTTTTCATCACTATTGATGTATATTTCCTAAAACTTAATTAGAAATTTAACACGTCTACACAGCACCCCATTGAACAGATACAGTATCCATGTCAGTCTACACAACATCAGCCCCATTCAACACACAGCCTATTTATGCCAGCCTATGCAACACTTGAGGGGCAGAGCTTTACTGCATGTATGTTGCATATGTATTTCTTGCACTTGACGCATGTATACTGTGTCTTCCTGTCCATCTTGGGTCCACACAAAATCTAGAAAGGTTCCCGCAAGACAGAAGGTAAAATGTTATTGGGACCGGCAGGCGACGTAGAGAGGAAACAAAAGCGGGGCTGTAGGACCGGGTTACTGACTAGGCTAAGGAAGCAGCCACTCAAATCTCCGCTGCTGAGCCTCTACCTCACCAACGCCAGATCCATAGTTCACAAAATTGACAATTTGAAATTACTACTGGCTGGAAATCGCTATGTTCGTGAATGCTGTGTGCTCATCATCACAGAGACCTGGTTACACTCAAATATCCCCGATGTAACGGTGCAGCTAGCAGGCCACATGCTTCACTGTTGGGACAGAAACAGAGACACCGGTAAGTCCAGCGGTAGTGGGCTCAGCATCTACGTGCATGGAGGTTGGTGCAACAACAGCACTACCATAGACAGACACTGCTCCCCTGACCTGGAGTCCATGTCGGTGAGATGCAGACCCTTCTTCCTACCCAAAGAGCTAACTGTTGTCATCATTACTGCCGTCTACATACCACTGGATGCTAATGTAAACACAGCACTCTCTCTACTGCTGGACACCATCAACAAACACCAGCAGGCCCACCCTGACGGCGTCCACATCATAGCAGGGGACTTTAATAAGGGAAATCTAATAGATCTCATAGATTTTGTATTATATGGGCTATTGTGTAAGGAGCTGCTCCTCAAATCTCATTGTACTGTGTACATTGACAATAAAGGCTTTCTATTCTATTGTGTGGTAATAGCAGGAACACACACACACACTAACAGCAGGCCCAGGTAGGAGGAGGACAGAGTAAAAGTACTCAGCACCTACAATTTCCACACTTTTAT